>JAJMRU010000010.1:0-268629 GCA_030578415.1 Ogataea chonburiensis | reverse complement strand
CAAATAACTTAACAATTCAAGTCCATATCAGTCAAGAATTTCATAGCATTGGTTTGATAACAATGGACAAAAACGCGTTCCTTCGGTTGGCAACCATGGAGGATCTTCCTATTATCCAGGAGATAGTTGTCGATGCCTATAGTCTGTATGTCCCACGCATAGGGCGTAAACCTGGCCCTATGCTTGATGACTACAAGAACTTGATTATTGCAGGTCAGGTGACTGTTGCCGAACATGATTGCCTAGTGCAGGCCTTTGTGGTTCTGATCCCAGGTACTGACAGTATGCTACTTGATAACATAGCTGTTGCACCCCGGGTCCAAGGAAAGGGTTTCGGTCGCTTGTTATTCAATTTCGCCGAGAGGAAGGCAATAGAGGCTGGCTATGATGCTATCCAGCTTTATACAAACGAGATGATGTTCGAAAATATCGAGCTCTATATGCGGGTTGGTTACGTTGAGACTCATCGGATTGAAGAGAAAGGTTTACGTCGGGTTTATATGTCTAAGCAATTATGAAGCCAGTGAGGTTAGTTGGCAATATAGATGTCTTAGTCTCCTAGATATTATAATTGAGGGATTCCATACGCCATTCCCTCTTGCTTGATGGTTCCTCATCTCATGATCTTATCTTCGCTCGTTTCCTTCAATTTAAGTGAAGGCTATTTTTAAACCCGGACTAACAATCAGCCTTTCTAAATTACACTGACAGGACTTCATCTATTGGAAGCCTAGATCTTAAGCTTTTTCTACTAGTTTTATGACATGAAGAGATATCACTGTGCCTTGGATTGGTTATTGCAAGTCTTATTAAAATCTTCCCTGATCGACCGCTACTCAAAAGCAATTCACCCCCTCCCATAAATTCATTCATGGGAGATCTATATTCTGAAATAATTGTTTCTCGGATCCACCTTCACTGTTATGAATAAAGTGTTTAAATTTGATCAAAGAACAGTATATCTTAGATATTTCCTCTTCTGGTTTGGGTAGGGAAATAGATCACGATGGTCGTGTGCTCTACAAAAATTTTGATAAATAGAAATGACGAAGGTCATATAATGTTTAATATTGAGTATAATGACAAGTAGAGATCACTCTTTCGTTGAAGATTCTCGTAATGAAAACATTAAAATTGGTATTCGTAATGGTGTCTCATTGAAATTCGAAGTGTTTCCAAGGAAAGATGCAAAAGTCTCGGTTTTTGATTCCTCGGTCCTACTAGGTGATGGAATTTGGGAAGGAATTCGTGTTAAGAGAGGTAATGTGCAATACGCCAAAGAACATCTGACTAGACTTTATGAGACTGCGAATGCTCTCTGGATTGATATCAGTAGTTCGCGTGAGGATCTGCTAGATATGATTTATCGAACAATTGATGCGAACGAAGGAATGCGCGACAGTGAAGATGTCCATATCAGATTGGTGGTAACAAGGGGAGAGAAACATACTCCATATCAAGGTCTCTCTGCAAGCATTGGAAAAGCACTGATCATCATCATTCCGGAATATAAAAAGGTCCAACCATCAAACCGGGGTTTAAAGCTCATGACGTCCTGGGTCCGCAGAGGTAACTCGGATACAAAGGATGAGATGTGGAATCATCTCTCGAAGGCGACGGATATATCCGCTAGCATATCTGCACAATTTGCCGGAGCTGATGGTGCCCTCATGCTGGACCGTCAAGGTTTCGTTAAAACGTGCAATGCAGTCCACTTCTTCATGGTAAAGAATGGAGAGCTGTGGACATCGACACGGGACAATATTTTACGCGGAATTACACGCCAGAAGGTTATTGATCTCGCAAAGGCGGATGGAATCGTTGTTAGAGAGGAAAATTTCACTCTGACGGACGTCTACAATGCGGATGAGTGTTTTTGTACTGGCACTTTTTCTGGCCAAGTCCATGTGGAGTCTGTGGATGGACACCCCATTGGAAATCCTGGTCCGTTGACGTCTAGAATCTCGGAACTATATCGGGTAGACGTACTACGCGATATTTCAAGGTCTAGAGAGGAGACAAAGAGAGACTTATAACCCATCTCGTCTTCTGTATCCTCCAAAGCAAATTGTGGAGATTCCTCTTGCCAAATACTTTGACTTTAGACTGATTTGTATACCAGAATAGGCGTGAATCTCTTTTATACAACGCCATGAAGTCTTCCATGAGTCCCTGCGTTTCCTTGTTACCCTTTTAGAATACTCGAAGTGTCTCAACATTTATTGAGAGGTGTATGTTTCAAGATACAAAAGCCTACCCAATTTGGTTATACAGTTCGATTACCCAGACTTTAAGGTCGTATGTACGTTGATCGCAACGAAAATATCCACATTAAGCTGTAGGCATCGATATTCCGAATTGTCTTGAGAATAGTAAAAAAATCTGTAATAAAAGACCTCATCAACTCTTTTGAAGAGTCTGAAGATCATAATTACATCGTGAAGCAGAAATCACGAGGAAAAATCTGTAGGATGCCGAGACACGCAAGTTTGCATGTGCCTATACAGATATCCTATCTCATGTAACCAACCGTATGAACACCAGAGATCAGGCTCGCGTCGATGCCTGGTAAACATTTCTATGCCCATTTCCCTATTATTGCCATGATAGCTAATCCAAGACACATGACAAAGTAGGCCGCAATCATCTTCTTTGTTGACTTGGTACCTTTGAAATCTTCGCCATATAAAAACTCATGGGCCATAAGTTCAACGACAGACGTATAGATCAGAATACCAGAGCAAATAGAATCCGCTATTCCCGTCACCAATAGGTCAGCTCGTGAGCCAGCAGGATAGGTAGTCCTCACTCCTAACCCAGCTGCGATCGAAATAGGCGTAGTCAAGCCATATGCAAGTGCTAAAAGCCAAGGCGTCCAGCGACTGGACTCGTCCCAGTCTATTAATGCAACTCTAGTGCCAACTCCTAAACCTTCAAATAACTGATGGAAAACTATGACTGCGTAAAGACTAGCAAACTCATCCCCTGAAACTGCTAATGTGATACCGACGAACACTGAGTGAAAAATGATGCCAAAATCTAAAATGATGACGTTCAACACCTTTGCGATATGTGACTCCGATGTCTTGTTTATATTCATTAGACTTTCAGTATCATCTTGTTTATCTGTCTCAATTTCCAGCTGCCGTTGAACATATTGGTGACCAAGAAGCTCAGCGAAGAACATGAGCATAAGCGAGATTAAACATAATCCGAAGGCGATTGGATAGTCGGTAAATGGAGATCCCAAACAATCATTACTAAGTGCGACGTACGAAGGCTGTAGGAGGTGGATAAAAGCTGTTGCAATGATGACTCCTGAACCAAAATATTTTGCCAGAAAGAAACACCATGAAGGTAATTTAATGACAGAGTATTTTGATGAGAGGAGAGGAAAAAATGCTGCGAATGTAGATGTAACCAAGACGACAAATACAGAACTTATGCGTGCACCCATGTGCTCGCCATTAAAAGAATTTGTCACGACACATTCATCCGTACGTTTTAGTAGTGACATCCTAAAATCAGCGTTCAATTATAGGTCGTGTTAAATTTTTAAACTAAAATGCCAAGCATTTCGCATAATGCTAGTGAACTGTCCTGAGTTACCTATTTGGAGGCAAAGATTACCAAATCGAACGGTCCCGGAAGATGAACATTCAAATACGGCCGATGGCTTAAAGTTTAAGCAGTATCCTACCTTCTTAAATTCAGAACGTGCGTCTAAATCTGGAAAGGGGTCCTACCTAAACAGTGCAGGCCGTTTGAAAATTTTCTGTGTCCCAGAGACCTCCGCCTTAATTTGCCTACCCTAAGGCATTTATCTTATTACTTATGTAGAGTTGTTGGACTTCCTTGCATTCAGCACTAATCCGCGTTCCGACCGGTAAGCTGAATACGGCCCCCTTATTCAAAATTCCGCTGGCATGAATAGTGGTGCAGATTTAGCGCATGCGTCATCCCATGCAAAAATTCTGTATCTTCAATGTTAGCTCAAAGCCACTCAGGTCCAAAAATCATTAATGTAATCCCCTTCGTCCCTAGTTTTTTAAGATATGTATTTTCTTGTGTTCACTATACTATCGCTTGTGTCCAAGGTGCTCTGTGCCTCCGAAGAGGGAACTGTTGGGTATTATGCAGAACAGTGTCTAGGTATTGCCTACTCGCCATATAGAGACGAGGGTGGGTGTAAGAGTGCCGAAGATGTTGCTCAGGATATGGAGCTTCTTGCTCCCTATCCAATCATTAGAATTTACACTGCCGACTGTCACATTGTTCAAAATGTTCTAGCAGCCATCAATGATGATCAACAACTTTTCGCGGGTGTGTTTTACATGAACACTATGAAATCTCAAATCAGATTCATTGGTGAACAGGTGAACAATTCAACGCGTGGTTGGGATGCTATCTATGCTGTGGCATTGGGAAATGAATGGATCTTACGTGATGGATACACATCGGAAGAGGTCATCGAGGCCCTCACGTATGGAAGAGAACTTCTAGCTGACTATGGCTGGACTGGAGACGTTTGCTACGTTGACACAGTGGGAACATATGGAAATTATCCAGAACTATGTAACCAGACTGACATCGTTGGTATCAATGCTCATCCATACTGGGCAGGAGTTGATCCTGCGGCCTCCGGCGCATTTGTTCAAAATCAAATCGATTTGGCATATGAGCACTGTGGCGCCAATGCTCGTGTACTCGTCACGGAAACAGGATGGCCTACGCAGGGCTCCACAGTCTCACCATCGGGAGTTCCATCGTTGGAGAATCAGTTAAGTGCTATCGAATCTATTTCCCAAGTTCTCGCTAATGAATCTCTGATGTTTACAACATTCAATTCACTGTGGAGACGGGATGGAATCAACCATGTTCAAAGATATTGGGGTATATACAACACCACGACATATGCTGACGATGAATAGTTTCTTCGTTTCAGGATCTCAGATATCAGGCGTTGCCAAGTCCTTTTTAGTTCGATGATGTATGTGTATGGACCGGGTATAGAATAGACTAGACCTTTTGATAGAACATTTGCTTCTCATTGACTATTTCCAAGATGGACCAGTTTCCCTAGAGCTTTTTGAAGATTAGAACAAATAAATGATCATTACACTTAATGTAAAAAACTCTTGGTATGCACTCGGATAATTAGTCAAGTCTTTTGAGCATGATTACCAATCTGCAGTCCTTCTTCGAAACATCGTTTAGTCCTCAATTTTCAGCCCACGATAGGCTGGATGTAACATAGGCTACAGAATCAGTCATGGCCAAGTATTTTCGGAGCAAACCCATTCTTCTCCTACATGAGGTTGCAGGCGATTTTTGGAATAGGCTATATCTCGCTTTGATTGTGCCTTGTGATTGAGAGCTACTTGGATTTGGTTCAAGTTGCATGATTTTTAGAAGCCGGTTTAGACTCCACGCGCGGGGACATCCACTTTTGTCCCACCTGGACCTAATGGAGGGAGCATTTTGACGGTGGGACCAACTCTTATGCATTTGATCTATTATTGGTAACCACTCGTCAAAGTATTTTATGCAGACTGTACAATTCGATAGTCCCATTACGCAATTGAAGGTCATATGAAACCGAGAGGATCCCACTTGGAGCTACGGAATCGAAACTATAAAAAGCGGATTACTCCCAAATGGCTGGTAAGTAAACAATGTCTTTTGAAGAAATCGTTAGTCCTGATTATCGCCCAAGTTTCATGAAATTGCGCGGTAAATCTCTTCAGCACTTTGTAAGCACCATGGCATCTGTGGGTTTCTTACTATTTGGATATGACCAAGGTGTGATGGGATCATTGCTAACACTTGACGCATTTAGAGCCACGTTTCCATCGATTGACACTACAAAACATGCAGATGCTGCAACCATGCAGGGGTTTACCATTGCAGTCTATGAGGTCGGCTGTCTTTTTGGCGCGCTTTCAAATATGTACTTCGGTGACAAGTTCGGAAGAAGGAGATGCATCTTCCTTGGCTGTTCTATTATGATCATTGGTGCTATATTACAATGCTCGGCATTTACTGTCGCGCATTTGATAGTGGGTAGAATTGTGACAGGTCTGGGAAATGGAATCAATACTAGCACGATCCCAATGTGGCAATCAGAGTGCTCCAGGCCCGAGAATAGAGGAAAGCTTGTGATGATATCCGGTGCCATGATTACCGGTGGAATTGCCTTTTCCTACTGGGTTGATTTTGGATTTTACTTCACTTCTGGACCTATCTCCTGGAGATTTCCGGTTGCTTTTCAGATTATTTTCCCTGTTGTGATCATGCCTATCATTCTCAGATGCCCTGAGTCACCAAGGTGGCTCATAAAGAAGAACCGCAGACCTGAAGCTTCCATTGTGTTTGCTGCTCTTGATGGAGTTACCGTTTCCGATCCGGAAGTCGATCAACAGATCCATGACGTTATTCAATCTTTAGAAGAAGAACACATTGCGGGAGGCGACTCATTCAACTATGGGAAACTTTTTACTCAGGGAGAGCATAGAGACTTTCACCGTATGATGCTTGGTCTTTGGGCTCAAATCTTCCAGCAAATCTCGGGTATTAATTTAATTGTCTACTATGCCGGAACCATTTTTGAGAATTACATCGGGATGACAGCTCTAAACTCCCGTATTCTTGCAGCCTGCAATGGTACAGCGTTTTTCTTGAGTGCCTGGATTGCTTATTTTACAATTGAAAACATTGGAAGACGCAAGCTCATGCTATTCGGCTGTATAGGCCAAGCTCTTTCAATGGGAATGTTGACTGCTACCACTTGGCAGTCCGAGAATAGAGGTAACACACACGCTGCTATTGGGGCCGCGGTCTTGTTGTTTGTCTACAATTTCTTTTTTGGCATTGGATGGCTTGGAATGGGTTGGTTATATCCTGCTGAAGTTCCTCCACTCAGTATCAGAGCACCTGCAAATGCTATTTCTACCGCGGGAAATTGGTCCTTCAACTTCATGGTTGTCATGATTACTCCTGTTGCATTTGAAAATATTGGAAGCTACACATACACTATTTTTGCGGTGATAAACGCTTTGATGTTCCCTGCTGTGTACTTCTTCTTTCCAGAAACTGCGGGCAGGTCACTTGAAGATATGGACAAAATTTTTGCCCAGTGTGACCCATGGAAACCATGGGAAGTTGTTAAAATTGCTGCAGATCATACTTCGTCTGAATCTAGAAGAGAATCTATCGATTCAAGTCTTGAAGCAGGTAAAGCAGAGACCAAAATGCTTGAAGCTGCAGAGAATTCAATCTGACTACGATAGCTATTTATTGCAAGAAATTTTCGGTATCATTAGAAGAAAATCGTACTTTAGTGCGGCACGAGTGGCACACAAGACGTACCTCCGGCTCAAGTGGGGTATCTTAAAAACAGTATTGGAGCGTTTTCAAAGAACTCCGCGAGAATTGATTCTTCTAGGAAACTTTAGCCCATCAAAATTTGTTTTAACCGGGACCATGTTTCGGAGGGACTATAGTGGTTGCCGAAAGTAATATAAAAGTCAAGACACGCTCCCTCAAAGCTCTTAAGCACTTGAATGACTATCCCTACTGTTGAATCAATCCAAACCAAACCCGAGCCTTTTGTTAATCCCAGGGGACCTGAATTGGCCCATCATGTTCTTGATATGTTTTCCTTAAAAGGGAAAGTCTGTGTAGTCACTGGAGCTGGACGCGGAATTGGTTTTGCAATTGCAGAGGCCTATGCTCAAGCTGGAGGGGATATTGCATTGTGGGATCTGCAAGAACCAACGAAAGCAGCTGCTGAATTAGCCGATCAGTACAAAGTCAAGACACGGGCTTATTCTGCAGATGTCGCCGATCCAAAGAAGGTAGAAGAGGTCATTTCCCAGATTGCTGCCGACTTTGGAACCATTGACGTTTTCGTTGCCAATGCGGGAATCCACATTGAGACTGGGTCAATTATTGATGAACTTGACAGAGATGGATCTAAGTGGAACAGAGTCATGGGAGTCAATCTTCAGGGTGTATACTACTGCTCTAAGGCAGTTGGAAAAATCTTCAAAGAAAATGGTTCTGGCTCACTTATCTTTACTGGATCGATGTCCGGTCACATTGTCAATACTCCCATTGATCATGCTGCATACAATACCAGTAAGGCAGCGGTCATTCACCTTGCAAAAAACCTCGCTGTTGAATTCAGAGAATTTGCAAGAGTGAATTCAGTCTCTCCAGGGTACATTGACTCAGGAATCAATGACAGGGTTGACCCCGAGGTGCGTAGATTGTGGCAGACCTATATACCACTCGGAAGAGAAGGTATTCCAAAGGAATTGGTGGGAGCCTACTTGTATTTTGCATCAGACGCTTCTTCCTATGCTACTGGGTCTGACCTGGTTGTTGATGGAGGTTACATACTTCGCTGAAAATTGCAATTACAATCACACTTTAAAAAATCTGGGGTAAAACCGGAGTTCAAATTAGGAAATGTAGCCAAAAACTTTTTTATGCCCCACTTGAGGCACCGACTTCCGCTTTATTCAAAATGCCCCTCGGACATATTCTCCACCTCTATGGTATAAGTTCTGGAGATTTTGCATCTTTCAGGTTAGATTTGTAGTGTTATGATGAGAACTCCAATTGCCCATTACGGGCCAAATCCATCTCTACAGGCTACCAAAGATCACACATTGGTGATGAAAGAGGCCCCAATCGAATCACCAGGTCCAGGTGAAGCCTTAGTTCATATCAGAGCAACCGGAATTTGTGGCACTGACGTGCACAACTGGAAGCGAGGCCAAATTGGCCAATACAGAGTCGAAGGGAACTGTATTCTTGGTCACGAGGCTGCTGGAGAAGTTTTGGAAGTTGGAGAAGGTGTAACGAATGTGAAAGTTGGGGACAGAGTTGCAATTGAGCCTCAACTGACTTGTATGAAATGCTTTTTATGCTTGCAGGGAGACTATAATCTGTGTGAGGGTGTGGACTTTTTGAGTATTTGGCCATGTCATGGGACCATGCAAAGATATCGAGTTCAGCACTCAAGAACTCTCTTCAAGCTCCCAGACACAATGTCTTTTGAGGAGGGTGCACTTATCGAGCCATTCAGCGTTGCCTACCATGGAGTCGAGAGAGCTGAAATAGAACTTGGAAGAGGCTGTATGATCGCAGGCGCAGGTCCTATAGGTCTTGCCACTCTAACTTTGGTGGCAGCTTCGGGTGCCAGTCCAATTGTCATTACTGATCTGGCAGAAACACGTCTTGCATTTGCAAGAAAACTAGTTCCTCGAGTTACTACTTATCAAATTGATCCTTCACTCTCACCGGAACAGAATGCTAAGGAGATCCGCAAGCTGTATGGCCCAGGAGAAGTGGACGCTCCACCTAGGGTCCTCGAATGTACTGGTGTTGAGTCAAGTATTTTGACCGCACTTCAGGTAGTTCGGAGAAGTGGTACCATTGTTATAATCGGTGTTGGAAAAGACACGATCGACAAGTTTCCTTTTATGCATTTGTCTTTTGCGGAGATCGACGTGAAATTTATCAATAGATACCATCAATCGTGGCCTACAGTGATGAACTTGATCAATGATAAGATCATTGATGTCAGCGGTTTTGTAACTCATCGATTCCCGCTTGAGCAGGCCATCGATGCTCTCACTTTGTCCAGTGATCCTCGCAACGGCAGCATTAAAGTCATTGTCAAAGATGATTAAAAGTAGTGAGTTTTCTTGATTCAAATTTTAAATTACGAGAAATTTAATTCCAGAATTACTCTTCGGAGATTTAGTTGGTCACCCATGATTCGTACTCCGGCTTTGCTGGAGTGTCCCACATACTTGCTAGAATCCTACGATCACCGTTTTTCCATGGAAGACGACCGTGTCCAACAACATAGTTGTTGATAACCATTATATCCCCTTGTTTCCAGTGGTGGTTATAGGCAAGTTCAACAGTCAGATCGAATAGCTTATCCATTCCACCATCTGGAATCTCAGATCCATCGTCATAACCAAAGGATGGTTTGAGCTTTTTTCCTTCGGCGGTAGCAAATTTCATGTCTGCATAGTATGGGATAATGCTGTTGAAAAAGCATGGGTATTCGAATCCGTTGAGAGGAGCTTTGTATTGACGGAATGGTTTGGTATGTAGATGAACTTTCAAGCTGTTATCTGCATTCCATTCGTAGTCCTTACTGACACCGTCAGTAACGATCAGCTCAGCTTTGCGTTTCATTTCTTCCAAAGAATCTTTTTCCTTATCAATATTTTTCCCAAAGCTGAAGCGATCAAACCAGCTAGTATTATTGTCAGTGATATAGGGATAGTCTTGCGACATGTAGAGACCTCTAGTAGCCATTTCTTTCAGAACCACAGGTTCGCGTTTTTCAAGTTCTGCGAAGAGCTCGCCACCATGTAATAATGGTGTCTCTCCTCCAACTGCATTGTACTTCTCACAAGCAAAGAATAGTTTAGTTGGGTGTTTGATCATTCTAGAAAACTCGTTGTGGGAGTATATAATCATTTCAGGGGGGCCTTCATTTGCCGTGATTAATGTGTCGTTAATCTGCGAACGCTGTCCAGACGAACCTGCAGCCGAAAAGGGATGGTCCCCTGAACCACGCCCAATCGCCTTCACATACTCTGCCATGCTATCCGCGTCATCCCTTCCCAAGTCACGGAGAATTACAACACCATGTTTTTCCAAGAGATCGTTAAAAAATCCTTCTTCGGCCATCTTTTCGAGATCTGCCAAGACCGCATCTTGGTCAGCGACATCTTCCACTTGAAACGCAATTGGGAACTCTCTCCCCTGGAATGTATGCTTCTCAGGTAGCTCCAGTTTTGTAAGCTTCATTTATCAAAGTTATTATTTGTAATGATTACTTCTCCTCAGTTTTGCGGTCCTTTCAGGTATGGGGTTCATTCCCGCCATGCATACAGTGGTAGATATTTTTCTTATCTATTCCTAATTAGGAGATTACTCCGAATAATCACCTAGCATTCAATATCAACAAGAGCTCCTTTGGCATTGAGTTTGCAGTGGAAAAGATGATATTCAGAGAAGATCCAGATTCCGTCTGATGCAAAACAAAAGTTTGCAACTACCTCACCTGTCTGGATCTTACCGATTAAAATCCCCTCGGAATTCCAAACATGAATTCCATGGCCACAGCCAGAGTAAACGTTTCCTTCGACATCGCATTTGATTCCATCTGGAACCCCATCGTCACAGTAAGCAAAAAGCCTCCTGTTGGCTAGCCTTTTCTTATTGATGACGTCGTACTCGTAGATAAAGCTCGGAGCAGCGGGGTTCAACTGGAATGCACCTTTCGTTTCATCGAATTTCGCAGCCCCAGTATCGGTAACATACATTTTAGTGTAGTCGGGGCTAAAGCAAAGACCGTTGCACATATCGAAATTCTCAGCGACAGCACACAGTTCCCCAGAATTTGGATTGAATCTGTACACCTGATTAGGTAGCAAGGGCGGGCCTTTGAAACCTTGCTCTTGGCCATAAGTTGGGTCTGTAAACCAAATATCTCCTGTTCCGTGATGAATTACAACATCGTTGATGGAAGAAAATTCCCGACCAAAAAAATTATTGATCAATGTTTCCGATTTACCAGTAGTTGGATCAACCTCCACCAGTGCTGATGGGATGGATCTAGTTCCTTGGCAGCAATATAAAATATTCCCGTTGTGTTGACAAGCACCGTTTGCTTGAATGATATCCGGATATTTAAGCTCTTCAATTTTATGGGTCTTGCAGTTGACCCTAAACAATGTCACGGGATCGCAAGACACAAAGTTCGCGGTGAAGTATACGCAGTCTGTAGCCTTGTTATATACACCCGCCTCGTGAGCAAATCTGTAATCACGGGTCTCCAAGCAAACTAATTCAGGATTCTTCCCCAAAGCCTCTTCGAAAGAGGGATCAAATATATAGAATCCACAATCATTGCAGACTGATCTGGCATATTGGATGTCCGACAAGTGTCTTTTCTTGTCAATTACAGTGACATTTGTAGTGTTTCGGCTCATCCGTGGGTAAAGAAATTTCTTAAACCTTTTTTTAGCCTCGCGAGTTACATTATTATTATCTTGGATAAGGATCTTAATAGTCGTTTCACAACCTTCTACCAACTTTTCAACAACCTGCGGCCCAGTCGTTTGTGCAAGAAGAGCTTTACACTACCTTGAAGTGTGCAAGTTGCTGAACCGAAGCTTTCGCATAGGGATTCAATCTTGGATACAGGGTTTCAACGATTGATACGCATGTTTAGTTTGGCATGCCAAATGGTAAATCAATGTTGTACGTGATCTACCAGTAAATGATAATGCCTTTTCTAGAGAGTGCTACATCTCGCTTAATATTATGGGCATGCCAAGACAAATTCTCCTGAATCTAATTAGCGGAGGTAGTTGCCCGCAAATCTTATCGATTATTTTCCGCTGCCCGATCACAGCGAGTAGCGAGATATATACCGAAGAAAATTTGTGGACACTTTATTCTTTCTAAACTATGTCGGAAGAACTGTACAAGAAGTTCAAAGAAATAGTGAAAACGTCTCCGGTCGTTGATACACACAACGATCTTCCATATCTTGTCAGATGGCAGTTGCACCTGGAGATTAATGATGATGACCAGTTTGACCTTGATTCTCCGTTACTTGGTCAGACTGATTTGATTCGTCTTAAAGAGGGCGGAGTGGGCCTACAGTTTTTTAGTTGCTGGATTGAACCACCGAATCCAGATGAGCTCTACTCTGATTTTGAGACCCCAAATAGTGTTGTCAGGGATACTCTCGAGCAGGTGGATATCACCAAACGATTGATCAAAAAGTGGAATAAAAAGATGACTTTCGTTAGCTCTGCTGACGAGGCACTGCAAAGCTATCTTGATACCGGAAAAATCTCAATTGCTTTGGGAGTTGAAGGATTGCATCAAGTGGACACTTCGCTTGCAGTTTTGAGACAATACTATGATTTAGGTGTGAGATATGTTACACTGACACACAATTGTGATAATCCATTTGCAACTGGATGTACAACTGCAATTGCTGGAAGGGAGGATAAAGGACTTACTGATTATGGTCGTAAAGCCATCAAAGAGTTCAACAGATTGGGCATGATGGTGGATCTGAGTCACGTGTCACCGCAAACCATGGTTGATACATTGAAAGTTACCAAAGCCCCAGTTATCTTTTCGCACAGTTCTGCCTTTGCAGTCACTAATCATTTGAGAAATGTCCAAGACCATGTGCTGGAGATGGTTAAAATAAACGGGGGAGTGGTGTGCGTTACTTTTGTTCCCGGCTTTGTCTGCAAACCTGGCACAAAGGAAGCAACTATTGACGACTGTGTTGATCATATTCTTCATATTGTGAACTTAATTGGATGGGATCATGTTGGCCTTGGATCTGATTTCGACGGTATGGCATCCACAGGTCCAAAGGGACTGACGGATGTTTCCAAATATCCAGATTTGATTGTCAAGGTTTGGGAAAAGTCTGGCGCAAGTGAAGAGGACATCAAGAAGCTCATGGGCTTGAATGTCCTTAGAGTTTGGAAAGAGTGTGAACTGGTGGCAGAAGCAATGGAAAACGAACTACCAGTTGAAGCAACATGGGAGGGAAGAAAATGGAGCTTCCCAGAGTGGACTACTAAGTGTTCGATCCTTTACCCAGGGGCCGATAAAAAAAATGCACACAAGCATACGATTTACAGTACCAAGCGGTTCAATTTCCCAGATGAGCATAAAAATCTTGAGAAATAGAGATCCTAAATTACAATCAGTAATGTCAAGAGCCCACAAGTAAATTTCTTCTCGTATGTATGCAAACTAAAGTTACTTCAAGTTGTTTACAACCGTTTCTCTGCCTCGAGATCGACCTCTTCTAGATTCAAGCCATGTGAATCATCGGACTCAATATCTTTGGCCTCCACAACAACGGGAGTTGAGTAGCCAACTCCGTTGATAGGTTCATCTTCAGGGAAAAAACCATTGGTAGGAACCATGTATTCAAATGTCGTCGGAGCATCGGCGTGATTCTCTGGATAAATCTTTGGTTTGAAATATAATCCGAAGCATGTATGGAATCCAAATGCAATGAGGAAAGTGTAAAGCCATCCACAGTTGAAAATGTTAGACCATGTTTGGTTCAAAATTGAAGGATGATAACTTCTGATGAAACCGGGAATAGCAATAAGTGGCGAAATAAACCATGCAACAAATCCCCAAATGTTGCATCCTTTGGTGTGCCAGTAAACGGAATCTGGTTTGCTCACGTAAAGTGATGGAACATGTAGGTTTGCCTTTCTTAGAATAAAAAAGTCAGAAATCACACATCCCAGCAAAGGGCCCACAAAGATGGAGTAAGAGCCGAGGAAGTTCATCAGATCTTCAGCAGAGTTGGCAATTTTCCAGGGAACCATGGCCCAGGTCAAAAGTCCAATTGCAATTTGTCCTCTCACAATAGTGAAATATTTAGGAATCAAGAAGCCTAAATCGGCCGCAAATGGGATGGAGTTGGCAAATATATTTGTTCCTGCTGCTGCCAAACTAAAGACAAAGGCGCACAAAAAGACGGCTGCACGGGTCTTGGCTTCCCAACCATTATCGAGGATAGCATCAAGCATCTCCCATAAACTCCAGTAAGTTTCTCCATAAGCTTTGGCTAAAGCTGAAGTCGCAACCATTCCCAAACTTAATCCAAGCATCATAGAGATGATTTGGCCGATAGCTTGGGGCCAGAGGGGGTGGTGTTTTTTGCGAGAATAACGAGCAACGTCTGACTGGTTGACAATCATCGGAGACAAGCCACCTGCAACGGAGTTGAACACATACATCCACTTGTTACCGGTTGATGTCTTTGCAGCAGTACTTGAGTCAATTGAAAAGTCACCTGAGCCATGACCCTTGATTAAACAGAAGATAAACAGTCCGAAAGCAGCAATCGGGATCAAGAAGCCCTTCACAGTGAAAAGCCACCTGACCTTTTTAGGGTGAAGAAAGAGAAGCATGAACTGAGCCACCCAGAAAATCAAAAACGAAATCATCTGTTGACTAGTGATTGCTGCACTTGCGGGAAGATGATTGGTAATATTCTCCCAACGGTATCCGAAGATGCAACGCAGGCACACATTCAAACATTCAGAACCGTAGAATGTATTAACACTGAACCACATCGCAGCGATGAACATTCTCACAAACACGAAAAACTTTGCAAGTCGAGGACCAAAAGTACTTCTTGCTAACACAGGGTATCCAATATGGTAATCTGCTCCTGGCCAGGCACTCAGAACAATCATAAAAGATGCCCAAACGGTTCCAATAGCAGCGGCACCAAGAATCTCCTTATAGTTCAGGCCTGTAGCCTGAATCAAGGAGGATCCTTGGTTCCAAGTACCCACAGTTAATGAACTTTGAAACCAAACAATAAAATAGTTGTAAAGCTTCCATGTTCTGTCTTCTGGTGGAGTTGGCTTTAGATCGTGGTTAGCACGGAGTTTCTCAGAATCGCTCTCAGTGTCATCTCGCACCGAGACATAGTGGTCTAACTTCTTGAGATAATCCATATTAAAAGAAAAAGAAAAACCGTTTACTGTATGGATCCTTAGAACGGCACGAGATAAATTTTTGCATATTTCAACAATAAAGATTTTCCGAGTTTTGACACCGAATAAAGTCCGCTAGTTCTATCATTGAATAACGCACTCCAAATAGGCAGTTTATTCCCCTCGGCTAATATATCATATTGTAACACAATCGATCGCTAAAAATTGTCTCTCAGACGGCTTACTTAGGGATCTGGGAGGAAATCGGGGAACTCCTTTTGCATGGACCCTGAATATGGAAACCTGTCATAACAATTTTATTTTCTTTCATGGAGAGAATATCATCCTGAGGCTTAAATAGGTAAAAAAGTGCTGCTCTTTCTTGGCCCAAGCATAGAGTATAATCAAAAGTTATGTATTCGTTATCTCTGCATCAAAAGAATCATAAACTCGCAGATTCTTCCAGCATATGTTACTATTTCAAGCTTAGCTTGGAGCTATTATTGTCGTCTTCAATTGGAGCTCTTTGCTCCAGATCGGGGTCATTTGTACTTCCTGAGGAAGGTGAATCCGTGCTGGGTGATTTGCTGAATATCATGGAAATCGTAGCAACCACGAAACCTGCGACGGGGAACCAAAGAGCGTCGACAAATTTATTTTGGAGCTCCGCTTTCGTGTGGTTTTCAGAACCCTCCAGCTGACCAGTTATGGAAACAGTTACAGCACTTCCAATACAGTAAGCCAGTTGGGCAACAGTCTGGAAGATACCGTTAACATTTCCCTGGAGATGTAAAGGTGTCTCAGAGAGGATACCCGCATAATAAAGCTGATAAAAAATGTTCACCTGCCATCCATAAAGGTATAAGGAAAAACACTGATAAATCCAGTAACAGTTTCCTCCTTTGTGGTAGTTGATACGCGTAATCCAAATTGAGCAGCCCAATGATAATAAGGTACCGAAAACTAAAATCTTCTTGGACTCAACAATATGTAGCACCTTTGGATACACAGATATTACTGCCACAGATGACAAGATACCGAGAGAGATTGGCAAAGCCTTAACAGATGCTAATAATACCGAATTGTCGTCCACAGTCTCTGCATATTGAAGGACAATCGTTAAAAAACAAGTGTAGGTGGAGTTGTAAACTAATAGTCCTGTAACATAGGGCACAAAATTTCGAATCTGAAAAACTTCCTTAGGAAATAAAATCTCCAACCTGCCTCGATAAGAGTTTGAGTCTGGGTGTCTTTTTTGAAAAGGAACAATGAACAGGTTTTCAAAGATTGGAATAGCAAAAATCATGAGAATACCAATTGGTAGTGTAGCATACACTTTAACTGATTTCCAACTGATTCCTGCCTCTGTAAAACCAGTGATAGTGAGTAACATTCCTCCCACCAATATCACTGAACCCCCAAAATTCAAGTTGGTTATCTTCATCTGAATATGCTCTTGCGTACGTTGAACTGGCACTATGAGGAAAAACAAGACAACAAAAGATAGAAGACTAATGCCCGCACTAAAAAAGTAAAATCCCCGGTAGCCCAGTGCTGTTTGTGAGAATGCACCTCCGAGAATCATTCCCACCGCCAGACAGCTACACATAGAGACCATCATAAATTTTATAGCATTCTCTAGCTGCGGGCCGCGATAGTAATCTCCACAAATTCCAATACCAGCTGGGAACATGGTGGCCCCCATCACACCCTGTATTGCTCGGAAGACACAAAGTGCAATGAGTGAGTCTGTAATAAGTGCACATATTAGAGAGGAAATAAAGAAACCAAGTTGACCAATGACGAAAAGCTTGTGCAACCCAACAATATCTCCAACCTTGCCGAATACTATAATAAAAGCCCCGAAAGTCAAGGAATAGGAGGTGAAGACCCAGGTGGCATCGGCTGAACCTACCCCAAGTTTTTCTTGGACAGAGTGTGACATACTGAGGGCAGCTGATATATTGAGGTTATCTACCGTCAATCCAATTTGGACAAACAAAAATGCAACGTTCTTGCTTCTGTACTTCTCAGGTACAACATTTCTCAGTGCAATCAATTGGTCCCTTACAAACGACATCAGCTTCATAAAAGCAGATCATGGATTACTATATACTTAAATACCTCATGCTGACAAATTCCATCTGCATCTATATCAATACAAGCAAATAAAAAGGTAGCTACTACAGTGCATTTCTCATACAAAATTTCGCCGTCCATTTACAACATCAAAACTTGTCGTAAGCTACCGGTGAATTCAAAATTATAATATATTACAGTAGGCAGCTTTTGCATTTTTAGTAGGTGATACCATTTTATCAGGATTATATACGAATTTATACGCCCGGTAGCGCTTTATTCATCAGATACACTGTTATCTATGTCAAATCCTTCTCATCGATGACATTGATATAAGTCCATAGACGGCGATGCCATGGCAAACTGGTGTATGTTTCCATTATCGCAACCTCTGAGTCAGTCAAAGGTCTATATCCTTCGAGGAGATCGATCGTTGAAGAACGTGCGAATTTGGTTTTGCGAATTAATTTGTAGCCAAGGTATGCAACAACAACTAAAGGAACACCCAAATAAGTTGCAAAGAAATCATAGGCGTTGGGAGACCCGCCGACAGGGAAAAGAGAAGCATAAAACAGACCAACTAGGATCAGGAAAGACCCTAGGGAAACAAAAACTGGCCCATATGGGAACAATTTGGACTTGTATGCGAAGGGCATGTCTAGAATAGGGGATCCCTGTTTTTTAACTGCCATTCTGAATCTGATCGACACTATTCCCAGAACAACCCAGACCACCATGAAGATGGTGGTCGTGACAGACGAAAACCATGTGAAAACTGTTGCACCGGTACTAGCACAATTCATATACGTGAATGCAACGGTGAACAGAAAGGTGACTCCCAGGGACCAAATGGGTCTTCCTTTGCTGTCAACCTTGGCTAGAACATTGGGTAGCATTCCTCTAATTGCCAAGTGCCTCAAGCATCTGGCTGCAATATAAACTGGCTCGAGACCACCAAGTATAAGGCAAACAGCCATTAGTGCATTAATGAAATCGGGTAAAACCTTTATTCCTGCATCTGTCATGGCAATAATAAACGGCGAGCTGGCAATCGATCCTGCTGTTCCATATAGCCGTTCATCATCTTCTGGAACCAAGAGTGTAATGAACAAAACCAAGATCATGAAAAATCCAAAAATTCTGAGTCCTGCACTCTTGACAGTTCTTGGCATGCTGAATCTCGGACTCTTGGCTTCTCCGGCTAACATTCCAACAAACACCTGATCACCAACACCCCATAAGCAATAAAGGCAACAGTATGAAACTCCACGAACTCCATTTTTGAAAAGATCGTAGTTGTCCTTGTCCCAATATTGACCTCCATGAACAGAACCAGTTGATCCACCGCCAGCACACATGACTATGCAAGTAATCGTGATAATGACCAGCATGATCATTTTCAAGATAGCAGTCATATACTGGAATTCTGCAAACCAGATATTCGGAAGTGCATGAATAGCAAACGTGACAACAACAATTATAGACATCCATGCTGCAACCGGAACTGCGTCTGTCCAATAGCTGATCAGACTTGTAGTAGCCGAACCCTCGGAAGCCATCACAGTAGTCCATGCCAGCCATTCCCCGAGCCCAATTGCAAATGCTGCAGCAGGGTCGAGAAATCTCTCGGTAAAGTCAATAAAATTACCACTCGAGGGGTAAACGATAGACATCTCAGTGATGAGTTCTAAGACACAAATCACCATTGTACAGACTATGGTGTAACCAACAATCATGTTTCCTGGACCAGCAAATCTCAATGCCTTTCCTGTGGAGATGAAAATTCCCGAGCCAATGTTCGAGCCAAGAGTCACTATCTGGATATGTCTCGTGGTGAATGAACGCCGAAACTTTCCTTTACCCTCGATTTCTCCAATTACAGCACCATCATCAAGGTGTGACAGCTTGGTCTCTGCTGACCCATCGTCTCTGATTTCTACGATATCTTGAGTCTTAGTCATAATTCAATTGTAGTGGAAAAGAGGCTGCGTACCATTTAATAAGTATGCATTATCTGCTCTATTCGCGAAAGTGGAAGATTTCCGCGAAATCTTATCTCGATAAAAATTCATGACTCGTCTGGTGGCTTATCGTTTAATTAGCTCGCAATATCTACTTTTTTTGCGGTTTGGACCTCTTTCCGTAATATCTTATCTTGCACTACTTTAATTAATTGCAGCCTTAGAGAGGTCGAATATTATTCAAGAACTATGCCTAATCTGCTAGTTCTGCGGTTCGCCCTGTTTCCGGAATATCTTATCTAAGATTTATCTTATGGGGGTGGGGGTTTTTATCTGAAACCCACAGATCTATATCCTTTAGATCTTTCAGCACACCATCTCCACCGTAGCGGCCCTGCTTGTTGTCGCGCTTTTGGGCCGTTTCCGGGCGCCAATTCCATTCTAATGGAAGCTTCTCGCCTTGCATCATTTTAGTAACGTAGATCCCGATCATTGGCATAAGCATAAAGGAGAGTCCGGAGTCACCTGAGGTAAGAATGAGGTTTGAAAATTTTGGGTGTCTATCAAGAATGAGCTGCCGATCAGGCGAATCTGTGCACCAACATGTACGAGTTTTCACAAATGGCCGATTTGCAAACTCCGGCATTGTTTCAATCAAGTATTCCCTAATTGCTTTTTCGGCTTCTAATGGTATTTCGTTAATAAAAAATGGAATGGACTCCCCATTGTCATCGAGGTGTGTGTAGCCGGGGAACTCATTGCAGATCTTTAATTCATTGTTTTCATCGGGCTCGAAGAAAAAGCCTTTCTCTGCATTGAAAATCACAGGCAATCCTTTGAATTTAGTAGCTTCTTCGGTTGACACTTTAATATGCGCCAAGGTGAAACCTTTGGCCTGTAGTTGAGATTCAAAATCGAGGATGGTAGCTGCGTTGGGTCCAGCCGCAAGAATTATCGTCTTTCCTCGGTAGGTCTTTCCTGATTTAACAGTGAGGCCTTCTAAGTTTTCATCCAGTTTGACTAGAGATGTAATCTCCCCATCTTCACCGAAATGGAAGGTTACACCTAGCTTGACACATTCACCATGAGCAGCTTTTAAAGTATTCCTAGCATGAACCCACCCATCTTGGTCATTTAATCTGACTGCTCGCCATTTAGGAAGGTCACCAGACAGAACCGGAATATAATGGCGAATCGCGTCGGCATTCTCGAGGAATTCGGCTTTTGGGGAGAGTCGATGTGATAATGCCTCGTCCGAACAGGCAGCATATATGAATCCGACTGGATGATAATGAGGCTTGTAAACAGGATCCGTCCTCCAACGAGCAATAGCATCAACACGTATTTGCTTATCAATTGTTCTTGCCTCAGTTGGGTCAAAGATACCACCGTAATTGATGATCTTATTGCTGTCGTTTCCAGCAGCGATTGGAGAAGGTACAGGATACTTATCAAAGCAATGTATATTGTTCCATCCTGCACGAGCAAGTTCAAGGGCAGTAGACAATCCAAATGTGCCTGCTCCGATAATTAGGATAGTGTCGTCCATTAGCAGAAAAACAATTTTATCTTGCGATAATAATCAGACGGTAGAAAATTTCAACATGCTTTGGTATTCTTAATTTCCTGATTAGGTAAAACCCTTCAAATCTGATTCCCATAATAGATCTGTTCCATAGTTCTGTTCAGTGCGTCTGGTAAGTTCTGTTAGTCTCAATTCGTTTCGTCGATAGAAGAACGACTGCAACTCCTCAGAAAATTTAATTCACCATCTGCTGGGATACGTAAAACGCACTTCCTTGATCTATCTAAGCAATACAAATAAGGTCCAGGCTAAAGTGAATCTCGTGTTACATCATTCATGAAGTAATAGATAGTCCATTGGTTATTGTTCAACAAAATCACTATCTCTATTAAAAATCAGCATATCAACGATTATGTAATTGTCTGTATCTGCTTATCTGATGATAATTTTTTTGATATTCTCTATTAGTACACCAAAAATTTAGCGAAGATAAAGCATCATAGACCAGCCCATAATAGAGGTTTTTCAACAGCGAAAGAACCTGTGAGGAAGTCCTTAGAGTCGGAGGAATTACCAACAGAAACACCATATGTACCCTTCTCCACAGACCATTTCATACGCTCGACATCGTAGTAAGAGCAAGCGTATTTGATAGGAACGGATATGGTGGCAGTCTTCGACTCTCCCGGTTGTAAAAAGGTCTTTTTAAATCCCTTAAACTCCTTCAATGGTCTTGAGACAGCAGTGGTTGTAGATGGTGGACTGATGTACAATTGGGCGACTTCTGCACCAGCAACTGAACCAGTGTTCTTGATAGTAACGGAGCAGGTCAAGGTCTCGCCATCTGATTCAACAGAAAGATCTGACATCTCAAAGGTGGAATATGAGAGACCGTAACCAAAGGCATACAACGGCTTGGTTTTAGTCTTTTCGTAGTACCGGTATCCAACAAACACGTCTTCTCCGTAGGTACACTTTCCTTGCTCTGACTTGAAGGTCAGGAAAGCTGGGTTCTCTTCACATTTCTTTGGCCAAGTGAGGGACAATTTACCAGATGGATTAATATCTCCAAAGAGAACGTCGGCAATAGCATTTCCTGACTCCATTCCATTGAGCCATCCCTGAACAACAGCAGGAACGGTCTCTGCCCAAGGAAGAGTGACTGGAGTTCCAGAGAGGTTGACCAGGACAACATTTTTGTTGACTGCATAGACAGCGTCAATCAACTCGGCTTGAGCCATAGGCAAATCCATTTCAGTTCTATCAAAACCTTCACTTTCCCATTCATATGAAGTACCAACACAAAGAACGACCTTGTCCACCTGTTTGGCAGCTTCAACTGCAGCCTTGATTCTAAGGTCATCAGCTTTCTTCTCACCAATGGTGAGAGTCAATGCACCACCTCCATTGGAAGCGACCAGATCCATTGTATCCACAGTGAACGTAGGGCCAGAACCAAATTCGACTTTGAACTGTATGGTTTCTCCCTTTTTCATAGAGATTGTTTTGGTGTCACCAGCAGAGTTTGCTCCAATAGCAGCAAATCCGAGTTTCTGCTCCGTTTTGTCATCAATGAAAAGCTCTCCATTTATGAACAACTGAGAAGTGCCCAAGCAGGAAAGGTGAATATCGTACTCGGCATCTTCTGGGGAAGTGAACTCACCCTCCACGTCAAAGTAGAAGAGATTGGACTTCAAGTCCTTGTGCTTGTAATCAAACAGCATAAACTGGGATGAGTTATACCTGAACTCCTCCAGTAAGAATCTGTCTTCTGTCCCTGGGGGATCTCTGTAAGATTTGATCCAAATGCCAGGCTCTCCTTTGTAGGTAGCCCATTGTCCAAAGTTGTGCATATTCTTTGCAATGTTGCAACCTTCAGAAAATGCTGGCTCAATTCCAAGCTTCTTGGAAATTCCCTCATAGACCGAGACTCCGTAGTATGAATTGACCATAGCGGATCCTCCACCAAAGATTCTGGCATCCTTGGCGTTTGGACCGATCACAGCAATTTTTTCAGATTTCTTCAATGGCAAAATCCCATCTTCATTCTTCAACAACACCACAGCTTCCCCAGCAACCTTTCTTGTAAAAGCAGAGGTCTCTGGTGTATTGTTTTCGCTATCTTCAGGAGCATTTTGGGGAATGCCAGATTCGATAGAGTGCTTGACAAGGTTCAAAATATTGGTGACTCTCTCATCGATGACATCCATGTTGATTTCTCTAGCAGCGATAGCGTGAAGTACAGCGTCGTGCTTTCTCATGATTGGAGTTCCAGGACATTCCAAGTCCAACCCAGCGTCGATAGATGTCTTAATCGAGTAGACACCGAACCAGTCTGACATCACAAGACCGTCCCAGCCCCATTCTTTTCTGAGAATCTCAGTCAACAACCTGTAGGATTGAGAAACATGCTCGCCATTGACCTTATTGTAGGAGCTCATGACACATTTAGGGTCTGAATTTTTGATAGCCACCTGGAAAGGCATAAGATAAACTTCTCTCAAAGCTCTCTCGGAGACCAAGGCATCGATAGAATTTCTCTCGTCCTCGTTATCGTTGCAAACGAAATGCTTGATGGTGGCACCAATTCCTTCAGATTGAATACCTTTGATCACAGCACCAGCAAGAATACCTGAAAAATATGGGTCTTCACTGAAGGATTCGAAACCACGTCCTCCAAGAGGTCCCCTAGCAATATTACAGGTAGGGCCGAGAATAACATGAGCGCCTTTATGTTTAGCCTCTTTGCCCATAAGGACACCGAGATTCTCCAAGAGCTCGTCATTGAAAGTAGCGGCCAGTGCAGTGCCGGAACTAAAACAAGCAGAAGGTATAGAGCGGAAAAACTTAGTACCTCTCACACCGTTTGGGCCATCACTTAATCTAACCGATGGGATGTCAAGTCTGTCAATGTTTGCTGTATGCCAGAAGTCTTTCAATGAGAGAAGTTGAACCTTCTCCTTGGTTGTCAATTTGGACAGAATGTCCTCAACGTCGAAAGAAGTCATTTATTTTGGAGTGAAGAATTAAGCTGAACTACCAGATCTTAGTACAATTTCGGAGCGGTAAAGAACGTATAATAATTACGTATGTGCTTGCGGAATGCGGCAAAAAGTGTGGGGCAAAATATGGTCGGCTCGCGGACCTCGCGAAAGATGTGTCCGGCGCAAAATTTGCCGCAGCACAGACCTAAGGGAGAGGATAGAGCATGGCGGCTCCAGCAGCAGCTGAGGAGGACGAGTGCGATAGTATGAATTTGAACCGTGCAACAACGCCAGGCAAATGATGTCACTCTTTGGCAAAAAAATGTTCAACGTGGCTTCCAAGCTATGGTGAGCCGATTAGGAAATTTTACACGCTAACAAAATCATAGTACCATTGGTAAAAGCTATCATAGTGAAAAGATTATAAAGATTCAAAACTTGCTTCTTGGGTCCGAGTACTTCAAGTAGTAGTTCTTGGTCATTCTTCTGAAGTCCTTACCCCATTTGATGAAAATTAGACAACTGAAGTTAAAAATCATCGAAAGCATGAACATCAACCATGTGGTAGTCACCACTCCACACGCATCAAGCCATGGTTGAATGGCAAACGTGAAGGCCATTCCAATCATGTTTCTAAGGAACAGCATCAAAACAAGAGACTCACTCTGCATATCAGGGTAAGAATCCAGGGCGTAGGTAAGCACAATGGCTCCTCCTGATCCAATTCCAAATCCAATGAAACCCATTCCGAATCCTGCAGGAAGAATCCAGTGGACTCCAGCCTCTGAACCCAAACCATACATCAGAAGACCAGCAGAGTTGATGATAGCACAAGGGACCAAAAACCAAAGTCTAGTTTCTGGCTCTAGGATACCTCCATTCTTTCTAGCCATGTAAGCAACAAACTTGTCAGAGAGGTTTCCTCCCCAGAAAGTTCCAAAAAAGCAACCTATAAGTGAGCCGAAGTTAGTGTCACCAACGGCGGAGGCACTGAAGTTATAAGGTTCAGCAGCGAAAAACTCAGACTGGGTAGTAGCAATCAGGGACAACCACATGACCTGGACTCCGTAGACAAATCCACCCCACACGATAGCTGGAAGAGCAGCAGTCATCAATGGTCTGCTGAAGATGACCCAGAAAGGCCGTTTATCGTTGTATTCACGCTCCCAAAGAGTCAGTTTCTGTCTGTATGTTCTCTTTGCTGGAAGACTCTCGGCGAGCTCTTCAGACTCTTCGTTGACCTGGACTTTCGAGTCGACTTTAGACTCGCGACTTCTTATTTGCTCAATAACGTTCTCCTCCTGCTCTTTGAGGTCGTGCTTGACAAAGGTCGAGTCTTCCATGAAGAAGACTTGGATTCCAAACATGACTCCGAAAAAGATGACAAGATACCAGAAACACCATCTCCAGCCCTGGCTATCGACGATATATCCAGCTGCAATGGGACCAAGGAACGATCCGGAATAAAGAGCAAATGTCAATAAGGAGATTCTGGAAGCACGCTGGTGCTGGAAGAAAATATCGGTGGTGGAAATTTGGACAAGAGAGTCGCATGGAGCTCCTGCCAAGCACGTCATGATATTTGAACCGTACATGAAAGTCACATCGGTCGACATTCCACCAACAACGTTACCAAATAACTGGCACAGAGTAGCAAACAGATACACAGTCCGTCTTCCGATCTTCATTGCGATTGGCTGCAAAACGACGCACCCAATTCCCAAGAAACACCATCCAACTGCTGAGGTGTTGTTCAGAATTGTATAAGTGGTATTGAATTCGGACACCCAAGCGTCCCAGGCAGGGCCCACCCAGTTGGTGGCCACCGAAGTGAGGAAGGACCACATCCAAAGAATTGCGAACTGGAGCTCTTTCTTGCGAGGCGACCACCTCAAAGGATCATTGGGGTCTTTACTTGGCTGTGGAATCAGCACAACGTCGGAGCCTTTATTGTGTTCCACATTGAGTTCATTGTTGACATCCACCAGATGCACAGTTCCAGGAACCCAGTCGTCAACTACAGGTTTTCCACTCATGGTTAGAAGTAGGGTCCAGAGAGGTTACTTCTTTATACTATATTTTAGGAATTCGTTTCCCGCGATAAGACTAAATTGATAGGGATCAAAAAAAAATCATCCCGAGCCTGTATGCAACTGCCAATCGTGGTAATACTCCGTTTTGCAGCTTATCAAAAAACTGCATTTGATCACACGGGGCATGGAATTCGCGCATTGTTCAATTTTAGAGAGGGGAGATTACATAATTATGGAGCGGACTCCTCTTCACGTGATGTGCTTTAAAAGATTATATAATATGGAGGATTGTATTAAGCGAGTAGGCAGCTATAGGAATTTTTAGTACTGCAGATCCGCTCGGCGATTTATTTTTTTTTTGATGATTAGTAAGACGCCTATATATGATGGTTGGAGACAAGAACGAAGAGAGAGTCTCTGTTACTGAGATACCAGTATCCGATATGAATCTCTTAGAGTCTATCCAAAAAAGAGTGCCTGATCGCTTGAAGAACAGGCGACTAGTCTATTCTTTCGTGCTGCTGGGAGCTACCCTGAATAATATCAACTTGGGAGCTGGGTTTGCAATGACCGTCAGTATTGAGGAGCAGTTTAACACCGATTCCACCACGGCGTCCTGGGTCATCTCTGGCTATGCTTTGACGCTAGGAGCGTTCATCATTCTCTGTGGAAAACTGGGGGACATTCTTGGTCTCCACTACGTTTATCTGGCTGGCATTTTCATTTTGTCGCTCATGGCCTTGATCGATGCAGTCATCACCAAACAAGTTATTGCATTGATCACGTTCCGTGCTATTCAGGGAATAGGGGCTGCTGCTGTCATGCCCACTGCAATTGCCCTGACTGGAAACTATTTCACCGGAAAAGAGCTGGTCTTGGGGGTGAAGGGTTTATTACTGGCGTTCACTGCCAGTCAGGGAATTGGAAGTGTTCTAGGTGGTGCTTTCTCTCTCACTCCTTTGGGACACCGTGCATTTTTCTATTTCACTTTTGCAATGGCAGCAGTGGTTTTCGTGGTCCTTATTTTCATCATTATTCCGATTGAACGCACAGAAAAACATCAGCAAATGAAGACCAGACACCTCAATTTTGGAGGTGGAATGTTCTTGGTGGCTGGACTGATTCTCATCATTTATGGGTTCACCTCGGCAGGAGTCACTTGGAAATCTCCAAAAGTGTATGTGACCATTCCTGTTGGTTTTGTGATCACCGTGGCTGTTATTCTCTTTGAAAGTCTGTATATTGCCAGACATAAAAGACGTCATCCTACAGCAGACAACTGGAAAACAAAAATGGAGCTTCTTTTCCCACCAGAAGTGATCAAGGTTCAAAACTTTCTTCCATTTTCAACAGGACTGTTGGTTGTCTATGCTGGATTCACAGGAATCCTCAATTCACAAATCCTACTTTTCCAGTTTGTTCATGGAGATAATCCATTAATAGCAGCAGTCAAGCTTCTGCCTTTAACAGTTGGCTTGGTTTTCGGAAGTATTATTTACAGACCCTCAATGACTGATTTCGTGGGCACTAGAAATATGCTCGTCATCTCGGCAATTCTGTCAACAGTGTCTTGTATCTGGATCTCCCGATTTGATGAAAATGACCCCACCTCCTTCTGGAAGTACAATTTTGTTCCAGAATTCATCTATGGATATGGCACAAACCTGTTCTTCCAAGTTTATTATAACGCACTACTATCACAGACTCCACGTCATCTACAGGGAAACGTCAGCGGGGTTTTCCAAACGCTGGGACAAGTGGGGACCTGTCTTGGCAGCTCGCTTAGTACTACCATCATAGGCTCTCTGGATCTCACGGACTCTGTCTCCGTTGCTTCGCTATCGCAAAACATGCGCAACGCCTTATATTTTGCAGTCGCATGTCACGCTGCAGAAGTGCTCCTCATGTGCCTGTCCAAAAATCCTCCAAAGCCAGAGCAGAAAGACCCATCCCCAGGTCCCGCGCTCGAACGCGACCCATCTAACTAATTCTATAGACCTAATCGTTTGCATCACACCGAGCGTGCCGCGATCACGTGACTCCATCGTTTCTGCGCGATGTGGGCGGTGTTACCGTCTGGCAAAATGTGGGGTAAAACCCGTGCCGGAAGTGGTCGATTTTCGCGGGGTAGTAATCTTTCGGGCTCATGCTATCTAAAAGACGTGAGGTGGTTCCACGGGCGTGTACTCCGTGTCGACAGCGTAAGATAAAATGCGACGGGAAGGAGCCCTGCTCCAAATGTGTGTCCCGGAGTATTGAGGGTACTTGTTTTTATGATTATGGAGCAGATAAGAGACGTCAAAATACCAAAGCACTAATTGAGGACTTACAACGACGCAACAGAGATCTCACTCGAGTTCTTCAGACTCTCTCGGTGGACGGTTCTGATGAAAGTGACACTGAGACCGGTGCTACTTTAAATGTCTTGAATGGGATGACTTTTAGAGCAGACAACTACGGAGAGATGCACTTTTATGGCGGAACCTCGAATATTTTTGTGTTTCATAATCCAGAAGACCTATCATGGAAGCTCGATGGTCCGCAGAGTATGTCCTTGATTGCTGGTTCTGGAACCGAGTATAATCCTGAGGTTGTTGCAGAGCTGATGGACTGTTACTGGATCTGGCAAAACTCGTTTATTCCTGTGGTGAACCGACGTGTGTTTTTGGAACACCAGAAAATTGGGGGCAAGTACTACTCCGACTTTCTTCTCGACGCAATCCTGGCTCATGGTCTGCCCTACAGCACCCAATCTCACAAGACTGAAAATTTCTATCTGTCCAAAATGAAGCACAAGCTGTACGAGAACCTTGAGGTTCCGCGCATCACCACAGTGCAGGCTCTTCTTTTAATGGCCAGTATTGAAGCTGGTCGTGACCATCAATCGCGCGGATGGGCACTCAGTGGAATGGCTCTGCGTATGGCAGTGGACTTGGGCCTCCATCTCGATTGCAAGAGTCTGAAAGAGGACGGTCGTCTCAACGACGAGGACATGCAACTTCGTCATAATATCTTATGGGCGTGCTATTTTTCTGACTACTGTTGGTCCATTTATCTGGGCCGTCCGCCATCTCTGAGCAAATATATGATTGACGTGAGTCCTCCGATCTCGGCCACTCAGCCATATATGACGGAAACAGGTATTCTCGCCCATCAACACACCTGTTTTGTCTATTCGGTCGAGCTGTCTATGATTTGCGGCAAAATCATTCAGTGCATTTACAATAGAAGTGAGTCTCTAACAAGGTCAGAGGTGCTCAAATTAGTGATGAATTTTGACTCTCAGTTACAAACCTGGTGGACAGATCTTCCCCAGTGTTTGAATGCAACGGAAACGCCTCTGCCCCACGTTTTGCAATTGTCGATGTTATTCCACGCCGTGCAGATCTACCTATTTCGTCCTTTCTTGCACGTTCAAGTTTTTCACCAATTGGACCCTGTACAGCGATGTATAGATGCTGCACAGAGCATCATGGGGCTTATTGATCTTTATCACGAGAAACACCTGTTATCAAAGATTCCGAATCTTGCAGGACACCTGATATTTACTGCAGCTACCGTTCATCTGTCTTTGAAAGATCCGCTGAAAACGGATTTCCAGCTGCTTGATAAGGCGGTGGAATGCCTTTTTGAGATTGGAAAGACCTGGTCCTCCGCAAGAGGAAATGCACAGGACCTGTCTAGAATCCTTACTGGAGAAGACAGTCCTGATCCACTACCAGGATTCCACGATGATTTTTTCCAAACAATGGACACTTGGACCTTCTTCCCGGAACAGGACGATCTCTTAAAGATGTCTGATAGCTAGTCCGTTCTGCTATGTGTTTTCAAGTAGCATTTATAATTTTTATTACGACCCGTAACAATCAGTACCGAGCACGAATACTGGGCTCAAAAAAATCCACCACAGGTATTTGAGATAGTCAAAAGTTGCTGGTCAAAGTACTCGAGCTTGACTGCAGCTGTAGTGCCGACAGATCCAGGAGTGTCTTTTGACTGTAGTTCGTTCAGTTTGGTGTTGAAAAACCTGCCCCATAGCTCATCAAATAGATGTTTAAGTTGCGGCTCATGCAGCGATTGCAATGCTTTCTGTAAAAGCATAATTTTCTTGTTTGAAAGTAGCGATGTGTTGGCAGATTCGTACCTGATCTGGTCTACAACAGCTCGGAATAGCGAGACCGATATCTGTTGCGGTTGGAAAAAGGTATACCAGGAGAATGCGGGCACCGAAGGAGCCAATAAGGACTGGATCAGCTGAGTCTCTGGCGCGAGATATGCCACACTGTTTGTGCCCTTGGTGAGCAGCTGGAGAATTAGCGACGCACGATCGCCTAGCGAAGTGAGCACGGATATTGACATCTGGATAAAGTCGTCTCTGTGATAATAAGGGTGGCTTCGAGCCAGCTTTTGGACTGTTGAAGAGCAAAGAAGTGACATGTTTTCAATCTCTTGTTCATACGTTAGAGCTTCGAGCTGTGTTAATGGTCTGAGCGAATGCTTACGCCTCCAGAGCTTATTTGTTGTCCTACACCAGAGTGAGACGCCGTTCAAAAATGCAAGATATGCATCTAATATAGGACGTTTATCCGTTTCCTTGTACTCCTCAGGACATAAAGTATCAAATTCATGCTCTGCAATCAGAGGGGGGGAGTTGGTACGAAGTGCATGAGTGCAGTCGAGCTGAAAGATCAACCACCAAAGCTTCCTTCGCTTTTCAATTAGGTACCTATCTGTAATTCGGTGGTAGTTTTTTGGATCGTGGTGGAGGTCGAGCGATTGAGCGAGTTTGATGAGCGAGCTGATGGATGCAAACGGGCTTCTCTCTTGCACAAACAAAAGCACAGTAAGCGATTCGCATCTCTGAAGAGGAGGCACTTGATCCAAATATCGAATCAAAAGATCCACCATAGCCTGAGTTGGGACCCTGGTAATGACAGTTGTGGAGTATATAACTGTTAAGAGCTGGAGCACAAACAGGGGGTCGTGTCTCCATGGATTCTCATAGATCCTGAAGAACTGGTCAGTATCGAGCAGGGGAACCAACGGGTGAATCGAATGAGTATACTGTGCCATCAATATATCGCATATTGATTTTGGAGGAACTCCCGGAATGGCAAACGGAAATATTTTTGTCTTTGTGTCAGGATCTTCATCTGAGACAAGATCGATCGAAGTGTTTGGAGACGGATAGTCCTTGTTGGGTGGCACTGGGCTCTTTGCGTGTGTTTTCACTGGCTCAAAGACACCAGTAGGCTTGGAATAAGCTGTTATGGGAACCTTGAACTTGCCAACTCCGGGGATCGGCTGTTTTGGCATAAAAGGGAAACAAAAAAGGGATAAGATAAAAAAAATAATGCTGGCCCAAATATTATTTTGATCCAAGATAGAATGTGCGTGATGTGTAATTACACTTCTCGAAAATAAAAACATCCAAATTGACAGCTCCATGTGGAAATCTAGCCATGTGATTCGAAGCCCCATAACGGATATGTAATCCTGCGTGATTTGGGTTTTTGGATATCCACGCCTCGAACCGTTAAATCTCGGCCGAGTTTTCGCGAATTTATCTTACTATGACTTCTCTCTGGATAGACTGCGATCCGGGCCAGGACGATGTCGTGGCCTTGACTCTTGGAGCATATGACCCTCATTTTACTCTTCTAGGTGTGTCTACCACTCATGGAAATGCTTCGCTCGAAAACGTGACTGAAAACGCACTAAAGTTCCTCACTCTACTCAAAAAGTCCGAAGTCCCTGTGTTTCCTGGCGCTGTCAAACCTCTCGACCGCGAACCAGAGTACTGTCCAGAAGTCCACGGCCCCACTGGTCTCAATGGAAGTGATAAACTTCCTGAACCAGCAGTTCCTGCTAGAAAACCCGAGGAGTTCTTCCCCTATCTAAAACAACTGATTGAGTCTCGTCCGGGCGAGCTATCAATTGCTGCTATTGGTCCTCTGACCAATATCGCTCTGTTTTTCAGAGAATATCCTGAACTGCGTGACCAGATTCGCTGCTTGAGCATTATGGGTGGAGGTTTGGCCAAATTTAATAAAAACGGTTGCTCCGAGTTCAATGTGTTCTGTGACCCTACCGCAGCCAACGAGGTTCTCAGCGATCCTGTTTTAGCCCAGCGTCTCCTTCTTGCACCTCTGGATTTGACTTCAACTATCCGGGCCTCGGAAGAGATCCGTAACCTGATCAAGGGCGATCCTGCTACTGCTTCCCCATTCCGCAAAACTATGTACGAGTTGGTGATATACTTTTACAATCTCGTGAAGGTTCGTCAGGGTCCTGGCTATATAGGACCAAGTGTGCACGATCCTGTTGCGATCGCAGCAATTCTACAATATGTTGGAGTTCAAGATTTGGGATTCAAATGGAAAACTGGTACTTTGAAAGTCCTGGTCGGAGGAGAGAACGACGGAAAGCTGGAGCTTTCTGAGACTGAATCTGGCGCCAGAGTCCTAACCGATATTGATAGGGACGCTTTTTGGACCACGCTGCTGCATGCATACGACAGAGTGGACCAATAATTTTTTTAGACAACTAGGATAAAAATACCTGGAATTAATCTGAAATAAAAGGTCAGCCAGCACTGCTACCAAAATATTTTTTCCACTATTTTTAGTCTTGCATCAAGGAATTAAAAAACACTTGAAAAAACCATGTCCAACATCCAGCGTGCTCGCCCATCGTCGATCGTGCTTGCGCACTCGAATAAGGACATTTCTTCCAACGATCTAGATCTCTGGACGAACGACCAAATACTGCTGTGGTTGAAGAACAAGGAGTATTCCATGGATGTGATTGATTTGTTCAAAGAACACAATATCACAGGTATTACTCTTCCTTTTCTCAACACTGAGGAGCTGCGGGATATGGGAATTGCTCAGATCAGTCTGCGTCTCAAAATCATGCGCGATATCAGCGATCTTCTGACACACAGGGAAATGAATTTGTTGAAATTCAATACTGATCCGATCGCCAATGAGCTGCAAACACTGATTCTTTCGACCCATATCGTCTCTCACATAGCGAACTCGGTTACTGAGGGACTGCTTTCCTCAAATGGCAGCAGCAGCCGAAATCTGACAGACCAGTTCAACCGTCTGAAGGAGGATCTGTTGCCTATCCTGAAAGAGCTCAAGGACAAGAAACCCTTGCCAACTCCGGATCCTAACTCGCCCAGCAAGCTGTCTCATCACCAGAACCAGCTGCAATCAACTATCATTTCCCAGTCGATTCCTGCTCAGCCCACTATCAAAAAAAAGAATTCGGGCACCAGTTCTGCCGGATTCCGCAAGTCAATTACTTCTCCACCTATAATTTCGCCTATTCTCCCAGAACACACAATGCTCCCTGGCTCAACTGCCAGCATTGCGTCCCGCTCGACTCCCTCGCTTATCAACCTGCCAAGATCACCTTCCAGACAGAACTCTTCTCAGGGCAGCCAGCGTAACGTAAAGCCAAACAGACTTTCAAGCTCCACTTCAATGGGCGCTATACCAACAATGTCGAGCAGCAACCCGACATCTGAACCTTTAAAGCAGCTGCGGGCGAAAACAGAAGACCCATGTCACAAAATATTACAGGCAGCAATGAAAAGACACGGACTGCACGTTTCTGACTGGAAAAAATACGCCCTGGTGATAGTTTACGGAGGCGACCAAGAACGTGTTCTGGGATACGATGAAAAGCCAGTGGTGGCCTACAGGGAGTTACAAGAATTAGGACTGAATCCATCAATCATGCTCAGACAGGTCGAGGAATCGGATGGGCTTGACACGATGGATTACGACACGCCGGGCGGAAGATTGTAGAATTATATATTAGAAGGGTTTGAATTGGCGTTTTTGTCTCATTATCCGCACACGTTCCTGGTCCTCCTTGAATTTATTGAGTAAATCGTTCATTTCCATCTTTTTGCGTTCTCTGATCTGGAATCGGTAGAAGTCCTGTTTCTCCTTCTTTTTCATCTTCTTCACTGCCTTTTCGTCCAATTCGAGGTCTGCTGCACGTTTTAACGAGCCCAGTATACCGTTTTTAGTCTTCCTGTGGGAACCAACAACCAATGTGAACCCGTCTTCGTCCACCATGGATTGCATATTAGTGAGCTCCTCCTTGAGCTGCTGCTCGCGTTGCTGGAAGGCCAGCATGTCTTGGGCGACCTGACTAGCCAGGATCTCAGAATCGAGCTTTTTAGATGCAGTGTAGCGTTTGTAGCCGGTCAAGTGATTAGGCTTCCAGACAGGGTATTTTGGGTTACTGGCCGCGATCAGTTTCTTAATTCCGCCAAGAGCCAGGTTAAGGGCGCTCTTGTCGACAAAATTCACCACTGCACAGCCCACTGGCACCTTTATTTGGTCGTTTGAGCTGGCCATCTCTTCGTTTGTCAATTTGCTGAAATCGATATCGAAGTCGTGATTGATCATGTTTCGAGGGTCGTAAAATTCGTTCGTTTGCACAGATTCCACAATCGCCCCCATAGCGACGGTCTCGAACAAGGCTCGCACGGCCTTAATGTTGGTATCGACCGGCACATTAACCATGAATAGGGAGCGAGTCTGGGTTTCTGTCGAGGCTTTCGTCACATGTTTTTTCACAAACATGTAATGCAGACACTTCTTGGTGTGTTTTGTAGGCTCAAGAACTACCGGAAGAACGGAATATCCCTTGATCAGTAGAGGAGGTGACATGATTAAAATTTTTATTAAAAGGAAAAAAATTTAGTTAATTTTATATATGAGCCCAGTCCTGGAAGATACAAGATACTGCGCAGCGCCAACTTGTGGCAAGGAGACGGCATCCAACCTGAAATGTCCGATCTGTCTGAAAGATGGTCTGACTATGTATTTCTGCAACTCGGGATGTTATAAAAAGAGCTTCCATCTTCACAAGGCCATCCATCCAAAAGAGGGCGTTGAGTCGTACGACCCATTCCCTAAATTCCAGTACACAGGGCCTCTCAGACCAGCGTATCCCTTGTCGCCTCCCCGGGAGGTGCCGGCTAAGGTGCAGCGGCCTGATTACGCCCACAACGGTAACCCAGTCAGCGAGATTAAAAACGACCGGAACGGTCAAATTAGAGTTTTGGACGAGCGCGAGATAAAACTTATGCGTATAGTGAACCAGCTTGGCAGAGAGGTCCTGGACGCTGCTGCTGCCGCGATTCGCCCTGGAGTCACGACTGATGAGCTCGATCGCATTGTGCACGAGGAAACAATGAAGAGAAAAGCGTATCCTTCGCCATTTAACTACTACAACTATCCAAAGTCATGCTGTACCTCTGTGAACGAGGTCATCTGTCACGGTATTCCAGACAAGAGACCGCTGGAGGACGGTGACATAGTTAATATTGACATCTCCATTTACAAGAATGGATTTCACGCCGATCTCAACGAAACCTACTATGTTGGCGATAAGGCCAGGAGCAATCCGGAGCTGGTGAATCTTGTTGAGACTGCGCGTGAATGTCTGGATCTTGCCATTGCGGCGGTCAAGCCGGGAGTGGCTATCAGACAATTTGGAAACATCATTGAAGAGCACGCTACCAAGCACGGAGTTTCTGTCGTCAGAACGTACTGTGGACACGGAATTAATGATCTCTTCCACTGTCAGCCAGATGTGCTCCATTATGCGAAGAACAAGAGTATTGGCACCTGCAGAAAAGGCATAATCTTCACCATCGAGCCGATGATCAACATGGGCACCTGGCGAGATGTCATGTGGCCCGACAACTGGACTTCGGTGACAGCAGACGGCAAGCCAAGCGCCCAATTTGAGCACACCTTGCTGGTGACCGAGGACGGCGTCGAGGTGCTCACTGCCAGGACCAAGAAGTCCCCAGGAGGCCCAATCCCAAGAATTAAGTAGTTAGCTCCGGGCTGTGCACGCGATGAAATATTCATCCCTACACCTCATCTTCATAAAATTAACAACAAACCATGTCTTTAGAAACGGTGCCCAGTAGTCTGCGCGAAAGGCAGATTGCCAACCTGAAGCGGATGCTTCATCTCAACGTCAGCTCGGACTTTGATCTGGTGTCGTCGAATAACGAGGAGGAGCTGATTTGGAAAGTGTTGGTGCTGGACCAAAGGTCGACGGCAATTGTGTCGTCGGTTCTGCGTGTTAATGATTTGCTGGAATATGGCATCACCATGCACTCTCTGATTAACCAGAAGCGTGCATCGCTGCCGGACGTGCCTGTCGTCTACTTTGTTGAGCCCAATGCGGAGAATATTGCCAAGATTCTTGTGGATCTGGAAAACGACCATTACTCTACCTACTACATCAATTTCACCTCCAGTTTGAGTCGGTCTCTGCTCGAGGACTTCGCCAAAAAGGTGGCGATTAGCGGGAAAGCGGGCAAGATCAAGCAGCTGTACGATCAGTACCTGGACTTTGTGGTTACAGAGCCTAATTTATTTTCTCTTGACCTGTCCAACGTGTACTCTCAGTTCAACAATCCCAAGACTACAGAGGCAGCTATCACCATGATTGCTGAAAAAATTGCAAATGGACTGTTTGCTGCTGTGCTCACAATGGGGTCTGTGCCGATCATCAGATCTAATAGAGGAGGCCCTGCAGAGCTGATCTCCCAGAGACTTGACCAAAAGCTCAGGGATCACGTCATAAACACCCGCCAGACCTATTCATCTCAGCAGTCGGCTTCGGACAGATTGGTGCTGATTCTCCTAGACAGGAACATCGACCTGGCGTCCATGTTTGCTCATTCTTGGATTTACCAATGTATGGTCAGTGATGTGTTCAAGCTAGACAGAAATACCATTGAGATCAAGAAAACACTTCCTGGCGACAAGACAGAGATTAAGAGACTGGATATTGATCCAAAAGACTTCTTCTGGAACAAAAACTCGTCTCTACCTTTCCCGGACGCTGTTGAGAACGTGGAAAAAGAACTCTCGAGATACACCGAAGAGGCCAAAGAGATCACGACAAAAACCGGGTACTCTTCCATCAAGGAGATTGATCCTTCTGATCAGAGAGATACACTGCACATTCAAGAAGCCATCAAGGCTCTTCCCGAATTAACCCAACGTAAAAACATCATTGACATGCATATGACGGTACTGACTGAGTTGATCAAGGAGTTGGATTCCAAGAATTTGGACGCCTTCTTTGAGATTGAGCAGAATGTCAGTAACCCGGCCACTCAGAAACGCTTTTTGGAGCTCCTGAAAGCCCAGACCAAAAGCGATAATCACCAAGACAAGTTGAGAACCTACATCATTCTGACTTTGACTAGTGATCTTCCAAAGACCTTTGCTGATGAGTGCGAGGCTGTGTTGGCAGAGTTGAATTGTGACCTGACGTCTTTGAAATATATCAAGCAGGTCAAGGAGATCACTAAGCTATCTTCGATGAATCTGACTGAGGCATACTTCAACAACGATACTTCAGCCAATAATAACAACAAGGGAGCACTTTTCAGTAATCTGTCATCGAAACTGATGGGCTTGACTGAAAACTCGTCCAAATTGACAGAAGGTTTTGGCTCGTTGATTTCCGGACTCAAGAATCTGCTTCCTGAAAAAAAGAATTTACCGATCACCAATATTGTGGAGTCCATCATGAATCCGACCGGAGCGAATCAGGATTCTTTGAAAATGACAGACGACTATTTATATTTTGATCCCAACCTTACGAGAGGCTCGCATTCTAAACCTCCTAAAAGGTCGAGTTACAATGAGGCAATGGTGTTCGTTGTTGGTGGTTGCAATTACTTGGAGTACTCGAATCTCCAGGATTGGTGCAATAGAATGAACGAGACGGCCGGAGTTTCCAACTCGGCACAAAAAATGGTGTCCTACGGATCTACAGAAATAGTCACGGCCGAAAAGTTCTTGAAAGAATGTTCAGAGCTCGGAAATTAGCTCAAGTCCTATAGATAGCCCTTGGAGTCCTCCAAGACTTTGGTGCTGCGTCTAGCATCCAAGAAGAGCACTTGGCATTCTTCGATTTCGTCCACGGTGATCTCTGCCCTGCCGTTGACCTTGGCAAGGATTCCTGCTGGCGAAAGCAATTGAAGAACGTATCTGAGCGAGGTGGACATGGCGATCTGTGCCAACTTGTCTAAAGCCTGGGGCGAGAGCACCAACGACTCGGTCTTGGACCGTTTCATCACGATAGTGCGGATCTCGTCGTGGTTGTATGGCAAAGTTTTCACGATCAAAAGTCTGTCGATCAAGTCTGCAGGCAGTCCGTGTGGTGATTTATAGTCGTCTGTACCTCTAACGGTGGTCATTCCCTTGTTCGAAGCCAAAATCACAATTGGTGCAATAGAGGACTCGAGTGCTCTATTCAAAAAGGTGAAACACTCGATGTCTAACATATTCACCTCGTCAATGAACAAGACACCAGGAACCAGCTCTGCGACTCCTTGGTCGATGTATTTAGCCACAACCTTGTTGACTTCGGTTCTCAGTTTCTCTGTAATTTCTGTCTTGCGTGGTTTAAGCAGTTGGCCCATCATTGAAAGGATGTCTTGGCCACCCTGTGGTCTAGCGTTAGCCACATCAAGATCGTGCAGTGTCACGTCTTGAACAATCTCTTTTTTCTTGTGGACATCGCCTTTAGGCAATGGAACGTACTCCTCTGCCTCCAGGTCAAATTCAGTAGCGTATGCGTCGGATCTTCCCACTCTCTTCACGGATCCGGTGTTGGCCTCGATATAGATCACGTCTCCAATGCTTACGCGCTCTTTTTGGATGGATTCGTATATCGATGGATCTAGCTTCAGGGACTTGGTACCTTTGGAGGTCTTCAAGCCCACAATCACGTGGTTGATGGTCTTGCCGTATCCTCCCAAAGGATTTTCTGCCTCCTCTGGAGTCAGATCTATGACCTCTCCTTCGTACACTTCCTTGGTCTCCTTGATTCTCAGTCCAATGGCCTTTCTGAAGTTCTCCATCAACACCTCGGTCTTCTTCACCTCAGCAGAGTAGAGCTCAGAGCCGACAATAGGGCAGAAAGGAACCTTTGGTCCAAGCTCCTGGGAGATGGCAAGTGCAAGGGCCGTTTTTCCTGTTCCCGGGCCTCCTGCAAGCAAAATGGCCTTTCCACTCATCTTCTTGGACTTGATCAGATCCACAATGATACCACAGGCCTCTCTGGCCTCACTCTGGCCAACAAACCCTCCGTCGACTTTTTTTGCCATTCCGTACTCATCGAGACCCAGGCCCTTGATGTGCGTGTGGGTAGCCGTTCTGTGTTCTCTGGAGCTTGAGCCTTCCTTCACTTCGCTGATTTCCACCATTTCCAACCAATTGAATAAGAATCTGAAGTGTTGACACCGATTTGTTTTTTTGTTGTCAAGAAAATTTTACCTTAACGTGCTAGCACAGCCTGGAGAATCGATTCTCTCGTCCCAGAGCTTACCCTGCCGCCACTATCAGTTCGGCAGTTTCCCGATATGGACTGCTACATGAGGAGCCAATTTACATTTATATACAGGAATCCTCTTCCGATCGGTCTCCTACACAAATGAGTTTCAAGATCACTTCCACCCCAAAGACGAAAGAGCTTTTCATTAAGGAGAGACAATTCTCTGCGCACAACTATGTGCCAATGCCAATTGTCTTTGACACGGCCAGCGGCATCCACATTGTTGACGTTGATGGTAACGAGCTGTTGGACTTTGGTGCCGCCTATTCCGCGTGCAACACCGGTCACAACCACCCAAAAATTGTGGAGGCTGTTAAAGCGCAGTATGATAAGGTTGCACTGCCAGCAAGAGCGTTCTCTCACTCGTTGTTTGCCGAGTTTTGCGAGACCGTTTGCACCAGATTCGGCTTTGAGCGTGTTCTGCCCCTGAACGGAGGTGGAGAGGCTGTGGAGTTTGCAATTAAGCTCTCTCGTGCCTGGGGCTATGTCCATAAGAAGATTCCTCCCAACGAAGCCAAGGTGATGATGGTTAAGAACAACTACCACGGAAGACTCTTGGGTGTGACCTCTGGGTCCACTAACCCAATTGCCAAGACCAACTATGGGCCATTCATTCCAAATGTCGGTCCTGCGTATGGCGACGGAAAAATGCTCATGTACAACGATCTGGCAGGAATGGAGGAGTGTTTCAAGCTCGAGGGAGACAAAATTGCGTCTGTGATCTTCGAAACTGTCCAGGGCGAGGCTGGTATTGTTCCTCCGGAGCCTGGGTATCTCGATGGTGTCCGTGAGCTGTGCACCAAGTACAACATTCTGTGGTGTGCCGACGAGGTCCAAGTCGGTTCTTATCGTACAGGTGCTAAGCGTTGGGCGTTTGAGAACTGCAGCAGCTCCAGACCAGACGTTCTGATCACAGCCAAGTCCATCACAGGAGGTCTGTACCCCTGCTCGGTTGTTTTGAGCTCCTCTGAGATCATGGACTCGATCACTCCGGGCTCACATGGAGCCACCTTTAGTGGCTCCCCAATCTCGTGCGCTGCTACGCTCGCAGCATTGAAGGTCTACGACGAGGAGAAGCTGGGCGAGAACGTTGCTGTGCAAGGTCCGTACATGCTGAGTGCTTTGAAGGCCCTGGAAAAGTACGATCTCATCACAGAGGTGCGTGGAATTGGACTCATTTTTGGTATCGACATGAACGTCGCGCTGCTGGCCGAGAGGGGCATGACCGTGTGGCACGTGTGTATGTTCATGCGCGCAATGGGAATTGCTTGCAAGGAAGTGCACGACAAAACTCTGCGTCTGTGTCCACCACTTGCTGTCACCAAGGAGCAAATCGACGAGGCACTGGCTGCCCTCGAGCTGGCGTGCCAGAAGCTTCCAACCATGCAGCCTTCGGACATTCCTGGGGTCGACGACTTCCAATTCCTGGCCCACTAAAATTAAAAATCACTATCTTCTATTTTTCAACGTACATGTAAGGTCCTGGTTTGGCAGCCACGTCCAGGTTCAGCACACTTTCTGGGATTCTGGTGCCATCTATTTGTGCCCACGCTTCGATCTTGTCTCCCGGAACAATCGTGCCCACTCCCTTGGGCGTTCCCGTAAGCACAACGTCCCCTTCCTCCAAAGTCATCACAGACGACATGGTGGTGAGAATTTGGTGCAAAGAGAAAATCATCAGACTCGTGAGATCCTTCTGTCTAGTTTCTCCGTTCACCGTCAAATTGAGCTCCACCTTATACGGATCCACAATCTTCTCCTTTGGAATAAAGCTGGAAAGAGGCAAAAAGGTGTCGAAACCCTTTGGAATCGTCCAAGGAAGGCCTTTCTTCTTCATCTCATCCTGGACATTCCGGGCAGACATATCAATGGCCAGTGCATAGCCCTTGATGGCGTCCAGAGTGTCCTGAGGAGTGAACGCATTCGGATCCAGGTTTTGCAGCTTCTTGCCAATCACACAGGCCAGCTCAACCTCGTGATGAACCGTGGTTCCCCGAGGAATCAAAACAGGGCCCTCGCCAGGTAAAAGAACCGCAGATCGTGGCTTCAGAAAATAGAACGGCTCGGCCGGACGAGCATTGTTGAGCTCCTTGATGTGGGCCAAGTAGTTGCGCCCAATGCACAAAAACTTGCCCGCGTCCTTAACGTACTTGAACGACATCTACGATAAGCTTTTTCGTACTATTAGTTCGCCTAAATTATTCTGGTGTACGGGTGTGTCGGCGCCCGAGGCCGGGCTCATTTGGAGTCGTCGGGGCGGGGCACGGTGGCCGGGACAGGGATCACCGACGACACAAGGTGCACTGGAGCAAAGGCGCCCAGCACGTTGTTGATGGTTTCCTGTCCTCCCATCTGCTCTGCCAGCGTGGGGCACTCCTTGTGGGTGAACAGCATCGAGTGGAGAGTCTTGACCTGGTCCTGCAGCGCAGACACCTGCTGGGTGAGTGTTTCGTACTGCGTGGAGTAGAATGTGAGCTCTTCCTGCATTTTCTGGACCATTTGCTTCTTGCGTTGTCTGCACTTGGACGCGGCGATTCTGTTTCTTTCAAGAAAGCTCTTGCGTTTCTGTTCCTCAGACGCCTCTGATTTAGCGTAGTCCTCGTCGCCCGAGGTCTTTTCGATCTCCTCGCTTTTCCTTGTTTTCTGTTTCTTGGGTTTAGGCTCGATCGGCATCTGCACAGGAGACTTGTCCTCGGGCTTGATCTGGGCGTGGGGGATATTGAGGAACGAAAACCCTCCAGGAGTGAGAGGGCCTGCCGTCATGAGCATGGAGTAGGAGTTGTTGTTGGCGATATGTGGTGCAAGGACGTTCGGGTTTCCGCCCGGGGTGAGGCCTGTTCTAACCGAGCTCTCGTTTGGAGTAAGGCCTGTCTTTTTGCTATTCGATAGCAGCTGATTGTATATCTGTTGCTGCGAGGAGGTCTGAGTTCCCTGCTGTCCCATTGAATACGCAAATGGCAGCATTTGCTGAGAGTTCTGCGAAGCAAAGCTCTGGCTCGGGCCCTGGAACATGGTGGACCAAAGGCCAGGAGTCCCAGGAAGAGTTGTGTTTCCAGGTGAAAGGATTCCAGGCAAGGGTGGCAGCACGTTGGAGGTCGGCACGCGACGGGTTCCACCTGGTGTGAGTACTGGTGGAGACGAGGTTTTGGAGTCTTTTGGTTCGGAAGAGCGGGGTTTTTGAACAGCTTGGGGTTCTGCCGGGCCAGCAAAAGATTGTTCGAAGGGATTTGGTTCGAGATCTAGAGTCTTTTTCACTGCTCCCAATCCGTTTGAGCCTGGCGACTCCACAACAACCCCAGACTTTGTCTCTGTCTTGAGTGATGTCATAATGACGTAATTCCGAGAAATTCAGCAAGCAAGTTTGGATCAAATTCCAAGCCAAAGACGGCACGTCTAACGGTTTCTAGAGCCAAAAGCAAATAACGAAGCGTGACAATAAGATGTGCACTCTAGCAAATAATGTAAACAGCGGAATTGAATAAATTTTTAGCAATGACAATTAATGCACATAAATCACAATTCAAGATTTTAGCGAACAAGGGTCCTAGCTGGTCACCTTATTTCTGCCTCCATGGCTAGCTCAAGCCTGTGTTCTGCGTCCCAGAGTCGTGTAGTTATGATCTGGGTCCGGGCCAGCCGGAACACGCAGTCTATGCTATCGACGGGTCGATCGACCAAAATCGCGTAACTTTAAAACTTTAATCGAATACCCTATGAGCGCACCCAGAATTCGACCTCTTGACGAGACGGTGGTCAACCGGATTGCAGCAGGAGAGATCGTGCTTGCGCCTTCCAGCGCTCTCAAGGAGCTTCTGGAAAACTCGATCGATGCAAAGGCCTCGTCAATCGACGTCGCGTGTAAGGATGGAGGACTCAAGTTGCTCCAAATCACAGACAATGGCGTTGGAATTGCAAAAGAGGATATGGCAATAGTGTGCGAGCGATTTACGACCTCGAAGCTTCAAAAGTTTGAAGATTTGCAGCAGATCCAGACTTATGGTTTCCGAGGAGAAGCTCTTGCGAGCATCTCTCATGTTGCTCACGTTTCCGTGGTAACGAAGACTGCAACCAGTCCGTGTGCATGGAAACAGAACTATACATCCGGAAAGCCTGCTCCTCTTGATTCAGAGCCTCAGCCGGTCGCAGGCACGAACGGTACTACTATAGTGGTGGAGGACTTGTTCTACAACTTCCCAACTAGACTGAACTCGCTGCGCAGTCCTTCCGATGAGTATTCCAAGATTGTTGACGTTGTGAGCAAATATGCAATTCATTCGGTGGACGTGGGATTTACGTGCAAGAAATACGGCACGGCTTCCAACGATATAACTATCCGTGCAAACCTGCCCCAAAAAGAGCGGATTCGCTCCATTTACGGTTCCTCGATTGCCAGTCAGCTACTTGACTTTAATGTGGACCAAAATGAGAAGCTTGGACTTGTGCAATGTTCCGGGTTTGTTTCCAGTGTCAATTATGACAATAAAAAAAGCCTGCCCCCCATTTTTTTCATCAATGGCAGACTCGTCACCTGCGATCCTCTTCGAAGAGCACTCACGCACACATACACCACGTATCTTCCAAAAGGACATCGACCATTTATTTATCTTTCTTTACAATTGAAGCCAATGAATGTCGACGTGAATGTGCATCCAACGAAAAGAGAGGTTAGGTTTTTGTATGAAGAAGAGATTGTTGATCTTCTAGCTGATGAGTTGACTGATCTTCTTGCCAATACAGATACCTCTCGCAGTTTTCTGGCTCAACAGTTGCTGCCGAGTCCGAAAAGAGTTGCAACTAATAGAGCCATAGATGAATCCACGCCAAAGAGACTGCGTCCATTGCCTGTTTTAGAGCAATACAAGCGCCCATATGAGAACAAATTAGTGCGGACAGACTACTCTCAACCCACAATAACAACTTTTCTAGCCGGTTCGACATCAACGCGTCCAGATGCTACTGGAACGTCGCCAGAGAGAGCGCGCGTACAACTGAAAAGTATATTTGAGCTCAAACAGGAGGTTGAGCAAAATGTCGACGAGCCGCTTTCGCAGGTGTTCTCCAAGCTCACGTTTATTGGCGTGGTTGATCCTCTTCGACGTCTGATGTGTTTCCAGTCGGATGTGAGACTTTACATGGTTGACTATGGCTGTATTTGCTACGAGCTATTTTACCAGCTGGGGCTGTCTAATTTCAGCAATTTCGGCAAGCTGCGATTCTCGGAGCCTGTCAGCATCAAGTCTGTGCTTGAAGACAATATGCTATCTGATGTGGATCAAGTTGCGCAAGTTTTCGTCGACATGAAGGAGATGCTGAACGATTATTTTTCAATTGAGGTCGATACAACTTCTGAGTCGGACCCTCTCATCCGAAGCATGCCATTGCTGCTGAAAAACTATACTCCAGATCTGTCGAAATTGGCTCTATTTGTGTACAGATGTGGCAAGCGTGTGGACTGGGAAGACGAAAAGATGTGTCTAGACGGAGTTTTGCAGCAAATTGCTCTGTTTTATGTACCACCTGCTCTGGAAAACCACACTGGAATCACTGAGATCCTGGAGACGGCGATCTGTCCAGCCCTGCGCAAACGGTTCTTGCCCCGCAAAGACATCAAGCGCGACGTGGTGGAAATTGCAAATCTGCCGGGACTGTATAAAGTTTTTGAGAGGTGCTAATGAATCTATTTGATGTATGTACAATATTAGTTGAATACCAGCTCGCCTGTCGAAAGTGCTCGGAGACAGGACTGGTACAACAGCAGCATCACGCTGCTCTGGACACTGGTCCATATAAATCTAGGGCCGACTCCACTGAACAGTCCCACGATGCCCTGGTTGCGGTACACGGTGGACAGACTGTGCAGGATGGAGCTGGAAGGAAGGAGATGAGCGCCTGCGTTTTTGTTCTGGGTTTGCATTCTTGTCTTGATCACGTCCAAGGGAGTAGTAAGCACTCCCGCGAGGCCGCCTGCCGCGGCTCCAGTGAGCATTTCGAGCGAGAACGGGAGCGGATCGTGGTCTGGCGACCGGTCAGAGATCTGGAAAGCGAGCTGACGGAATTTTTCGTAGAACACGAACTGGAGCGAGGAAAACGGGAGGTCGCGGACCAGGGTGGCCTTGTAGCCGTAAAACAGGGTTTGGGGGCCCTCTGTGCGCACAATAGTATTTATAGCATTGAAAGTGCCAGTGTAGTTGTAACCCGAGTGAAACACCTGGTTATTGTAGCGTCCCTGGAGCTGGAGCCGGGTTTTCAACACTTCGGAGGGCACGTAGAATACGGACGAGACAAAGTCGCCAAGGAATCCGGCTCCAAGATACGTGATGGTTTCGTTGCATCCAAATTCGTCGATCGCGATTCGCTTGACAGACTCGTACGTGATGAAGAAGGTGGCAGCGCTGGGGAAACTTCCAAGCATCGCAGCACCGTAGCCGCCGTAAAGTCCCCTCACGAACCCTTCTTCCCGGAGCAGTGTCAAGTACGCAGGAACGGTGTTTTTGTATTTTGCGACCGAGGGGGCTCCCTGCTGTCGAGTCTTGACAGTGTCCAAAGAATGCATGAGTGAGTCCCCCACCATACCTCCAACTCCACCTGCTAGAAAGCACTCCCACAACGCGGGGTGCGAGCTGTCGCTGACAGCACGGTCTTCAAGATCCCGCGCAGCGATGTCAGAGATCGGCTGCATCCTGGACTAGAGATCGCGTGGCTGTGAACTGTATCGTTGTGTCTATCTGAGAACGTCGTCCCGAAGAATATGGGGAATTATTCCAACAAGTGGCCGGGGGTTATATTTCTGCTGGGAAATATATCTCTGTCAAGATATTTAATTCAAGATGGAAAAATTTACTCTTCATTTTGCACAGCCATGATAGGACGAGCGGTTGGCCGCAGTATATTTCGCCAAATACGCGCGTATCGGGTGCTGGCAATCGAGACTTCGTGCGACGACGCGTGTGTGACGCTCCTGGACCGGTTTGATCGTGCGTGTGCGCCCCTGGTCGTCGCTGAGGGCAAACATACCCTTGATTCTGCCAAGGCCGGCGGGGTCGTTCCTGTGGACGCTGCAGTGCACAACCGGGACCATGTTGCGCTGCTGGCCGACTCTCTGCTGCGCGAGCATGGCTGGACAGGCTCAGGTCGGCCTGATCTGGTCTGTGCGACGCGCGGCCCCGGCATGCTGGGTTCTCTCGTGGGCGGCTACCAGCTGGCCCAGGGGCTCAGTATCGCCTGGCAGGCCCCTCTCGTAGGTGTGAACCACATGCTTGGCCATCTTTTGACCCCGCGTCTTGCGTCAAATGGCACAGAGCCCCAGTTCCCTTTCCTCAGTCTGATGGCCAGCGGAGGCCACACGATGTGCGTCCTGAGCCGCAGTCTTCTGGACCACGAGATCCTGGTCGACACCGTGGACATTGCCGCAGGCGACGCGCTCGATAAGTGCGGCCGCGAGCTTGGATTCCGCGGAAATATGATCGGCAAAGAGCTGGCCTCATTTTTGGAGCAGCACAGCCTTGAACAGGACGAGCCGGTGCCGTTTGATTTGAAGGAACCGTTGCTGAATGTTCCGGGCCGCAAGGACCTGTTGGCGTACTCGTTTGGGTCGTTTATTTCTCAGCTACGTACAAAGTTGCAGCGCCATTTTCCTGCTGGCGAGTTGAGCGAAGCCGAAAAGGCTAGAGTTGGTTTTTTAATTATGCGCACAGTTTTCCAGCACATGTTGAGCAAGATTCGGTTGGCAATCCGTGTGCACAACATTTCCGTCGACAGTTTTGTGTGCTCGGGTGGTGTTGCAGCAAATTGGATGCTCCGGGACATGATCAGAGAACAACTGCCGGAAATCCAGAACTTTTATTTCCCTGACCCGCGTCTGTGCACTGACAATGCCACCATGATAGGATGGGCAGGAATCGAGCTTTATGAGAGTGGCGTGACGACTCGTATTGGGGAGTCGGTCGTGCGCAAATGGCCACTCTCTCAGCTGGATGAATACAAGACCAAGCGTGTCACAGAAACGCCTCGTGTATATTGAACCTGTTTATAAGTCCCTGCCAAGTTTCGTGATCCAAATTAAATATAATGTGTGACTTGGAGTCGTCTCTTTTGACGTATCTTGGCAGCTCTTTGAAGGTTTCTGCGCTCGCCTCCTGGACATAAGGGACTCCGTCCTGGTCAGCTCCCAGAATGACTTTCCCGTGGTTTATAAGGAAGCTTGTGTAGAAGAGGTTCTCCACGGAACGCGCAAACGAGCCCGGATCGATGAAAAACTCAAACAGGTTTTTGCGGGCCATCTCGAGCGTGCGAAGCTTGCGGAAACACCGCTCCGAGTTCGCAGTCGTGTCGTCCTGCCGGTCCTGCTCGAGCAGCTCGGATGCGCTCCGCTTGCTGGCGGTCTTGGACACCCCATTCTTGGAGTCGTCTTCCAGTCGGGCTTTGGTAGCACGCTGTTTTCTGGTGATCTCCAAAGGTCCCAAGAGAAAGTCTGCAGTCACTGCGCGTCTGGAACAGCTCATATACAAAAGTCCAGCCTGGATCCAATCGAAACGCGCCATGTTCCTGTCAATTTCCGACTCCACATCGAGAATATCCTGATTGCCAGAAAAATGTCGCACAAAGTTTGCAGAGAACTCTGAAAAGTCGATCACGCGCTCAGAACGTCCGAGCTTCAAGTTCTTGGTTGCCAGCTTTGCCTGGAGCCCGATCTCCTTCAAAGTCGCAGAATCCTTAGCCACGATGTTGGATTGGATGGAGGTCCTGGTCTCCGAAAAAAGCTGGTCTGCGCGATCCAGCGACTTCGCAACCACGCTGACCCCGTTCTCCCGCGCTATCTCTGTCCGTTGCTGAACCAGATCGCGGTCCAGCCGCCGATACTTGGCCTGGAGCTCGAATTGCTCGCGTTCCGACATTTCGCGCTTGGAGATCTCAGACTCAGACTCCTGCGAGGACTCCGACGACGACGACTCGTCGTCCGATGACGAAGAACCGTCCGACTCAAACTCGTCCTCCTCGGAGCTCCTCTCGGGCACCGCCTGCTGCGACAACTCCTGCTTAATATTCGCACTCATTAATTATATTTATTTATCGAAGGATCCCAGAAAAACACTGTGCTGACGTAATCAGACCAGCCCGTCGGTCCATTCCTCATTGTGGTTCATGTACATGAAGTCCTCTTTATCGACTCCCGGCTTGGGCGTGGTGAGCATGAGGTCGTTCTGGGGTGTGCCGGAGTCCTCGTACTGGGCGTCAAAGAGCTCGAGACTCGGGGTTTCCAGCGGGAGCACTGCCGAGTCCACCGGCAGCGAAGGGAAGCCGGACTCCTCGGCAAACGGCGAGGGGGAAATGAGAATCGGATGCTCGGTGGAGGGTCCAGGGAATGACGAGGGCCGGCCCTGCTTGGTGGCAGTTCCGATGAAGGTGTTGAGGTACTGCAAGAATCGGAGCGTGCCGGTCAGGATGTGAGGTGTCTCTGCACCGCCTTCCCCCACAAACGCGGTAGCCACCTGCTGGCCCTCGGAGAAGTCCTCGCACACGGACCACTGGTTGTGGTTCTCCTTGCCGGTGTTGAGGTCCTTGAGGAAATGCACTGCAAACTTGGGGGGTGCGGTCAATTGCAACTGCAGCTGTGCTGTGGAGTTATATCGATTTTCGGTCTGCTCTGGTTTTTGGGTCCTGTAGTTGAGAAGAGAGCATGTGAGGACGCTGGCGAGCGGGAAAAAGATGCGGAAGAGCACTTTTTCGTTCTGGAACACGCCCGAGAAGAAGTAGTTGAGCTCGAAGTCCTTCTTGGAGATCATGATCAGCAGGTCGGTCGAGGTCATCAGGTTGTACACCACTTTGGGGCTCAGGTTGGGCACGTGGCGCAAGACCTCGGGGTCGAGATGGCCGGATTTAATGCGCTGCCACGGCCCCACCGAGACCGAGATGCAGTCGATGACGCTGTATTTCTCGTTGATCTCGATGTCCAGCTCGGCCTGCTCCTGTAATTCACGCAGGGACGTCTCACGTGCTTCGTAGGGCTCCGTTTCAGACACCACTGCTGGGGCCGGGCCGCTGTTGCGGTGCAGCTTTTCCATCTTGCGCGCCTTGGCCCTGCGGTTCTGGAACCAGATGCGCACGCTCCGCTCGGTCATGCCTGTGCGCATTGCGATTTCCTTTCGCACGTTGGTGCTGGGGTTGGAATTCTTGTTGAACTCGGCCACGAGCGTCGCCAGAATCTCGCCCGAGGCACGCGACCGTCTCTGCTGGCCCCCGTGACCGTCCCCAGACTCGTCATCGCCCAGGTCCGCAGAGGTGCCTGCGGTGTTGGTCGCAAGCCGGAGACTGTCCTGGTCGCTCAGCCTGAAATCACCCGAGTCCTGGAACTCGTCAAAGCTCCCTGCCCCAAAATGCGACGGACTCGTATACTCCTGTTCGTTCATCAAGTCGCTGTCGAAGAGAAAGAAAGCCGGAGCTGACTAGGTGTTTACAAGAGTTGTGCTCTCTGCAATATTTAATGTGTGTCACACGTCCGAAAAAGACCGTTCTCCAAAATGACAGACTCGTTTACTAGCTGTGCTACTTATTCGTCAAACGTATAGATGTAGTACTGCACCTTGAGCAGGCCCTGGTCGCGCAGAAACCGGCCCTTGCCAATGAAGTTGCGGCTCGACACCCACGCCTCCTTCTCGGCAGTGCTGTCGAGCTCGAATTTCGGGTGGCACGTCACATACCCGTCCGTGAACTCCATGTACGACTTCTCCTTTCCGAGCACCTTGAGCACGTCGCCCTCGAATCTCACCACGCCAGAATACAGCGCCATTCCCTTGTTCTCGTTGCCAAGGTCCAGGTACAGTGCACAGTCGAGAATTCCGACCCCGGGACTCGTTTCCATGAAGGTAATGTTGTCGTAGCCGTTCAAAATCTGCGCGTCGAACGGCAGCTCCGAATCGAGCGACCGCACCGACCCGCCTGTCACAGGCACCTTGACCACCGACTTGGACTTGTTCTTGAAAATAGGCACCGACTCCTCCACATCGAGGTGGAAAAAAAGCACCGGCTTGAGCTTTGGCACAGCAGTAGTAGGGAGTTGCATTTTGCAAACTATCGCCTCTGCATACCCCCATTTATACCGCACCACCCCGCGTGAGAATTCCCTTTCGGCCCACCAGCACCCCACACTGCTGCCGACCTCCGCACACCGCCCAGACGCATGCTGACGTAAGCAGCATCCTCACTCCTCGAGCATGTACACCCAGTACTGCACGCTCAGGTCTCCTGCGGCGTCTCTGATGAAGCGGCCCTTGCCGAGGAAGTTGTGGCGGTACACCCACGACTCCTTGTCGGCGGTGGCGTCGAGCTGGAACTTAGGGTGCATCGTGACGTATCCGTCGGAGAATTCCATGTGAGATTTCTGTTTGCTCAGCACTTCGACAGCAGCACCCTCGAACCGGGCCACGCCCGAGTAATTCACCATTCCCTTGTTGTTGTTTCCGAGGTCCAGGAACAGGGTGCAGTCCAGCGAGCCGATTCCTGGCGCGGTCTCCTCTAAAGTGATATTGTCGTAGCCGTCAAAAATCTGTGCGTCGAAAGGATATGCCGGGTCGACCGACTTGATGCTACCGCCTTTGCCAGCCACCTTCAGATAGGTCTTGACCTTGTTTTTGAAGATAGGCAGCGATTCCTCGACCTGGAGATCGACAAATAGCACGGGCTTGAGTTTTGGAACAGGGGTGGCTGGGAAGCTCATATTGACTGGAAAAAAATATGGCACACCCTGGTTTATCTCGCGTCGATCGACCCGCTCCAACTTTGCCAATTTACCAACATGGATGCCGTTTCTGCCGAGTTTCACGAGGCCCAGCGGCGCGCAATTGAACTGTATGACATTGAACATGACCTTTCTGTTGATGAGAGACGTGCGCTAGAGGCATTTTTCCGCCGCTCGACGTTCCAGGCGATGGCGTGTTCCTCGCTCGGTCTTGCGGTTGGACTGGGGATCCCCATATTATTTCGCAGAACCAAGAAGATAAATCCTGTGTCTGCCGCCTGGGGAGGCACTCTGGGGAGTGTGGGTGCAGTTGGAATGTTTGCTCCGGCCCTATACGAGCGCCAGCTTGCAGGAGCTAAAGACGATTACGGTACCGAGTCAAGGGTGTATAAGGTGCTTGAACACACTCCTCATGGCACATTCCGCAGCTTTTTTTGGTCTTCATACTACAAGGAGACCATAAAACATCCAGAGAGACGCATGAAAGACCCACGAGAACTCAGAAACCCAATGGTACCTGAGGAAAACCCGAATTCTGTGTGGAATAAAGTGAGACACGAACCAGACGCGCCACCTGCTCCCCTGCAGCCTAAACAGTCTGATCCTTTTGACGATCCCGACCCCCAGGAACAGCCCCAGCAGAAACCGCAGCCTGGATCTGCCTGGGAACGAATCAGAAACGCCAATAAGTGAATGCTCCAATCACGGCTGTGCAATTAGTATATAGTATCGGGCTGTGTTGCGAAATTTATCTATGTCTTCTCGGTTTAACGTTGTTAGTTCGCTGGCCAAGTTTGCCAAATTAGGACGTGTGGATGTGGTTGGATCTGCTTCGCAGCGCCGTCTGGTCAGCACGTTTACGTCTCAGGAACAACCTCGTCGTTCTGCGCTGATTCCAAAGGCGGCAATTGTTCTGGCTGTCGGATTAGGTTTGTATTCTTTGGATGCAAGATCAGCTGCAAACGAGTATATCTGGTGTCCGTTGATTCGTCTGGTGACGGATGCGGAAACAGGTCACAAGCTGGGCATTTTTATGCTCAAACACGGACTCACACCAAGACTGTTTTCCGATATCGATGATCCGGTGCTAAAAGTGGAGGTGTTCGGCAAGACTCTGTCGAACCCGCTAGGAATGGCTGCCGGATTCGATAAGGAGGGCGAGGCGATTGACTCTGTGCTGGATCTGGGTTTCTCGTACATTGAGATTGGCTCTGTGACTCCTCTTCCGCAGCCTGGAAATCCTACACCTCGTTTTTTCAGACTTCCGAAAGACGATGCCGTCATTAACCGGTATGGGTTCAATTCTTCTGGTCACTGGAACGTTCTGGCAAGACTGAGACAGAGATTCCAGAAACTTTTCACACAGAACCCGCTTGCCCTGGACAATTCGTTCAGAGAAGGAAAGTTGCTGGCAGTGAATCTGGGAAAGAATAAGACCGGAGACGAAGTGCAGGACTACGTTTTGGGTGTTCAGCGTTTTGGTGAATTCTCTGATGTACTTGTCATCAATGTCTCATCTCCAAACACACCGGGACTGCGAGACTTGCAGAATGAAGCCAAGCTTACAAACTTGTTGAAGAAGGTTGTTTCTGAAAGAAACCTGCTACCAGGTAAATTAACCGATCGGTCTGTCAAGCCACCAGTTCTTGTCAAGGTGGCACCAGACTTAACAGAGCCGGAGATTGAGTCGATTGCAAAGGCCGCCAAGGACGCCAAGATCGACGGAATCATCCTGTCTAACACCACTATCCAAAGACCAAAGCACAAGCTTCTCACCACAAATGAGACTCTGATTGACCAGACTGGCGGACTTTCTGGGAAACCACTCAAGGAGATTTCTCTGAACGCGTTCAGACTGCTGAGAAAGCACACAAAGGATTCAAACTTGGTGCTGGTGGGATGTGGAGGAATTAGTTCGGGAAAAGACGCTATAGAGTTTGCCAAAGCAGGTGCCACGTTTGTGGAGTTATACACTGCTTTTGCTTATAAAGGGCCAGGTCTGGCAAGAAAGATCAAGGACGAGATCACGGAGGAGCTCAAGAAGGAAAATAAGACCTGGATGCAAATAGTCGGCCAAGACGATAAATAAAAGGACTTGATTTTAATTATAGAACTTTAATTGATCCATGCCAAAAACCCTAGGGCCAATATGAGTACTGACATGTCATTGAGCCAGTACAGTACAATATCCTTGTATTTGACGGCCATGTCGAACTTGCTGCGAAACTGTGCGGGGATGAAGCCCTCGATTGTACTCAAGATGGAGCCCTCGTGAACCTTGGGCAGAGTCTTGGAATACAGCACGTACGCCACAGAAAAGAGAACCTCCATGACGACAAACCAGTTCCAGAGGTCGATGTGGCCAAACTCGCGCTCCAGGGGCTTGAAAGATGGATAAAACACCGTGTAACCGACGAGTCTGAAATACACGAGGAACAGGACGCTCACCATTCTTATAGCAGAAAATACCAGACGAAACCGTCTAAGCTGGAATCTGTGGAACTCCTCGAGCTGGAAGTCGTATTGTGATTGTTCTGGGCCTTTCGTGGGCTGCGAAGGCTCTTCGGGCTTTGTTTGCAGAATGGAGGACATGGTTTTCATGAAGTCGTCAGGAAGAATAGAGGGGTCGCCGTGCTCGTGCCCCTGTCTCATTAAATTGTTCAGCAGGTTGTCCATTGACATCTCAGTCTGGTTGGTCGAGGAAGGCATCGAAACCTCGCTGATCTCAGAAATACCAGGGTCTTCTGCAGACAGAGCAGACTCAGACGAAAGATGCGACCCATTCTCTCCTGTGATCTTCTCGAGACGGTTCGAAGAAGTCGCAGCAAGTTTTGCCTGTCTCCGTTCTCTGAGTAGCCGTCTTTTTTCAGCCGCCGTCAGCTCAGACATTATTTTTATTTTTTGGTAAAATTAGTGCTTTTTTTCTTGCAAATCAATTGCATGGTAGGTGTGGTCCGAGTTGACAAAATATTTCGAGTACATGAACAACGGCTTCAGCTCGTCGGGAGCAAGTAGCATCACTTCGTTCATTAATGCACATACACTGTCGCGGTCGAACCCTGCTTTTGTGAGCCACAGCACTAGATTGTACTCTCCCTTATAGGTGAACTTTTTCCAGGTGATTCCAACAATATTGTTGTCCAGCTTGCTCCATAAAAGTTTCTCCATCATGACTGTAATCAGAATTGCTTTCCATGTTCTCTCCACATACTCGGGAGTGATTCGGATAACAATGCGTCCGCTGTTGTACAAAAGTGGCTCTTTTCTGTAGCGTGGAGAAAGCCCAAATTTGAAGAAATGAATTCTGCTTTCTTCAGTGTCTTCTAGAGTTGGTGCAGAAATCAGGAGTTGGTCACACATGTTGAGCATTTTATCTAGTTGTTTTGGTTTCCACACTTTGTCGATCACACGATTGCGTAATTTCCCGGTCTCGTTGGCTTTGTTGGACGGAAATTCACCCCAGACATTCCATACCGAGTTCAAATGGATAGCATTGGGTTTGTGAAACGTAAACGCCTCAAATTGTGTGCTACACTCCGACATCACGTCGTAGGTATTTGCTATTTTGGCGCACGCAGGGAACACGGCAAAATTATCTAAATTGGGGGACTCTGGTCGTCTTCGGGTGCTATTGATTGTATCGTTGAGTCTAAGGGACCGGAAAGTAAAGTTGGGCAGTGGATCAGCAGGATTCTTAAATGAAGTCTCAGTGACACTTTTGTCTAGCTCATCCCCACGACTTTTTCCTTTCTTGGTGAACAGTTTTGACAATGATCTTCTCAGCCCCCGTTTTTCGGTCTTCTCCACGTGCAAGTTTTCTTGGTCTTCAAACTGATTCTCGTCATCAAATTCTTGTTCAAATAGTTCCTGAATTGGGAGTGGTTTTTGTTCGTGAACTGGGCTCTGAGGTTGGCAATTTTCTGTCTTTCGAACTGTCAAGTAATTGGATACCATCTCTCTTCTTTTGCTGTCAGTGCGCCGCAGGTGCGGATATTCGTCACTGGAATACCCCATTCCTGGGCTATTTTGACTAGCCCGCGTATTTTCAAAAGATGCGGCTGGCGAGCTTCTGTCGTGATCATCCTGACAGGGCGTCTTTGGAACTTCTGGAAGCTGATCGGCTGTGCGCTTCACGCTGAACAGTCTTCGTAGCGTATCTCGGCGTCTGAACGTCCTTGTTGATTTTCCAGAGGCCAAAGTACTCTCTGCAAAGAATTGCGAGTCTTCGACCGCATTCTGCGGCATGTAGTCCGTAAGATCTGTGTCGGTGGGTTTAGTCCAGAAAAAAATACCCATGATAAAATTAAATCTCCCTGCCCTTTTTGTAGCCGCTGAAAGAGCTCGAAAAACAGGATCTGGAAAAAAAGGACAACAGCTAGCAAAGAATCGTATTGCACTCAATGTTTGCAATAAAGCTCGTCAATATGGAGTCTGATCAGGCGAAAGCTGAATTGGTGGCTAATTAGTTGTCCTTAAGTGCTATCTTGAAGCCGTGTGTACGACTCAAAAAATATTTTTTTAAAAAATATTTTCAAATTATTTTCATCTTAGCATGGCTGTCTACTCGAAGGACAGGAAGCTGAATGCCAACCTTAAAAGGTTGGACCAGCAGCACAAAGAAGCCATGCGTGCTGTCAAGAATACGGAGATTTTGCTCCAAGAAGACGCAGGGCTTCTGGAAGCAGAGGGAATGGAAAAGACATACAAGTTCACACAGGACGAAATAGTTAAGGAAGTTGATCAGGGGACTGCCAACAAACGGTTTGAGCTCAAACTGACGGAATTTGGTCCTTACACGATAGACTACTCCCGGAATGGTCGCGATCTGCTTATTGCAGGAAAAAAGGGACATGTGGCCTCGTTCGACTGGAGACAGGGAAAACTCGACTGCGAATTGCATCTCAACGAAACTGTCCATGCTGTCAAGTATCTGCACAATAATCAGTACTTTGCTGCTGCCCAGAAAAAATACGTCTTCATCTACGACAAAACTGGCATGGAATTGCACAGACTTAAGCAGCATATCGACTCCACCCTGCTCGACTTTTTGCCGTACCATTTCCTTCTCACGTCAGCTGGAAACACTGGATTCCTCAAATACCACGACGTTTCCACAGGAGACCTAGTTGCCGAGCATCGTACAAAACTGGGGCCAACGCAATGCATGCGCCAAAACCCATGGAACGCGGTGATGCATCTGGGCCATGCTAACGGACAAGTTACTCTGTGGTCGCCAAGTATGCCGACGCCGCTGGCCAAAGTGATGGCATGTCGTGGGCCGGTCCGCGCTCTGGCCATCAACAGAGATGGCAGACACATGGTGGTTGCAGGAGCAGACAAAACTCTCAAGCTTTGGGATATTCGCAATTTCAAAGAAATAGATTCATACTACACACCTACTCAAGCTAACACACTGGATATTTCCGACAAAGGTCTGGTTGCTGTTGGATGGGGACCACACATCACTGTTTGGGATTTCTTGAAGAAACGCCAAAACTCGCCGTACATGAACCATATGATTGCTTCGTCCCAAATCCAGACCACCAGGTTTGTGCCCTTTGAAGATATCCTTGGATGTGGTCACAATAACGGAGTCTCGTCCCTGATTGTTCCTGGCTCGGGAGAGGCCAACTTCGATGCGCTGGAGATCAATCCGTACGAGACAGCCAAACAGAGACAGCAGTCTGAGGTTAGATCGCTGCTGAACAAATTGCAACCAGATATGATCACTTTGGACCCGGCAGTGATCGGAAGTGTCGACAAGCGTGCCAACTCTAAAAGACTCACAGCCAAGGATCTGGCGGAACTGCAACCTGCCAAACCTGAACAGGAGATTGAAAAGAAAATCAAGCCAGAGGTGAAGGGTAAAAATTCTACAATCAGAAAAGCCAAACGGAAGTTACGTCAAAATGTCATCAATGAGCGTGCAAAGCGTATCGAGCGCGCTCTGGATAGAGAAAAAACACTCAGAAAGCAGAACTACGATCGCTCCAAAGGTATCGAGCACAAAAAGGACGTTATCGAAGGAGCGTTGGGTAGATTTAAATAGATTTTATTTTAATTATCGCTATTCACTTTCTTCGAATAATTCAGCATCTAGTTCAGGATCAATGGTGAACGCATCAGGCACAGGAGCATCTGTATTACTCTTCTCCCGGACTGTCTTGATCCGCTCCACAGGTTCGTCGGGTGTCATGTCCTGCAGCACAACGATTCCGCCCATTCCTTTAAACTTTCTCACAGGAACGAACCGTTCTGTCTTGGAGAAAGTCACATACTTCAGCTGAGCAGGAACAACTCTAGTCATGTTTTCAAACTGGTAGGGCTCCTTCACATAGAACGACTCGGGAACGGTCTCGCTCGACTCGCCCTCTTCCTTCTTGTCTGCGTCTTTCTCCTTGTCCTCGCCTTCTTCTTTCTCCTTAGCCTGATCAACATCCATCTTGTCCTCGTCCTTGATATCCTTCTTGGCCTTATCCTTCTTGGCAGCACGCGCTTTGGCTCTGGCAGTGGTGGAGAGAACCGCAGTGGCGATCTTGTCAGGCTGTTTCTCAACCTGAGTCTCTGCCTTTGGTGGATATCCGAAAATCTCTGGCTTTGTGTGACAGTTGACCTTGAACTTTGGAACCTTCAAGTCTTCTCTCACACCAATGATGGCTGTAGGACTGAATGACAACGACAGGAAGTGTGTCAGAGGGAACCAGTACCAGAACTGGGCAAACAATGTCAATCCGACAATAGCTTTCATGTTCAACGTGCTGGTCTGTACGTGTTCTAGTTGGATGGTGGTGTTTCGTCCACCAGCGTCGAGGATTCCTTGTGCCAGTGCAGCTCCAAACTTGGCCAGAGAATCCTCGTGCTTGTTCGAAACTGTTTTGGCCAGTTGCTCCCTAAATTCCTTGACTTTAGGGAAAGTCTTTTCATTTTGTTCTATCAGGATCATAGATTTTGCAATGGTTGCTCCCTGTCTAACAAAATCGACAGAATCCTTAGTCAGAGGCTCAAGAACATCAATTGCTGCTTGTAACCCGCGGCCAGCGCACGAGATTCCCAACGCCATAGCTGTTCCGTATCTAACGTGAGGGTTGTATGACTCAGAAAGAAGCTCCACAATAGTTGGAACAGTGGTGTAGTCGCGGAGTAATATGAATCCAAGTGCCATAACCGCTGCTCTTCTCACGTTGTCAGAAGAGTCCGAAACGGCAACATGTAGAAGTCTTTTGATCGCACTGTCGTCTGCAGTTCCACAGTATGCCAATGCAAGGGTGAAACATCCACCGTATCTGAGAATTGAGTCTTGGTGTTCAAGCAGCTTTCCAATTATTGGTTCCGCAGCAGTCTCTCTTCCGTAGCACAGCAGCGCAATACCAATAGAGAGTCCTCTGGTGATGGTCTCGTGTTGCGTCTCCTGAGCATAAGCGAACATGTCATGCAAAGCAGTCTCGCTTCCAGATCCCAACATGACCAAACCCATTCCAAGAGCTGCGGCCTCTCCAGAGATTGCTGAGTCGGCATAAAGAATCGTCTTCAGCTCCTCGTAAATGGTTTCATCACCAAGGGCCATGGCAGCAACACCAAGACCAAGACATGCACCATGCAATATGATGTCGGTGTTCTTGTTGTCTGCAGAGTTGCTGTTGTCCACGATGACTTTGCGGAGATATTCTGTGACCTCAGCACCATGGCCTGCGTAGATGAATCCCAAACCGAAAAGCGAGCCTCCATTTGTGTAAGCAGAAGGAGTGCTTCCCGGCAAGTATGGCTGCAACACGGACCGGCCCTGCGACAGGTTACCTTTGTGGATCACGCCCAAAGCAGCTGTAGCAGAGAACTTGGACCAATTATTGGCTTTGCCCAGCCATTCAAGGTTGGATCTAAAAAAGGAGTCATCGGTGGTTCCTGCATGCATGAATGCGTTTTGGAAAGTGACAGCGGAGTGGAAGATGGAATTTCTGCCATCCAACACCTTCTTAGCCGTGTTCAAAATGGAAATATCAGTGTTGTTGTTATCCGACAGGAATGTGATATCCAAGTCACACGTTGGCACCCCCGACAGAATCTTCTTGAGCTTGATGATATTTTTGTCGGTTTTGTCAAAAACCGGATCGGAGTCTAAAATCTCTGCGGTTTTGGTGAGCAACTCCTGGGAGGCGACACTGACGAGGTCAAAAGCTATTTGGAAAGCAATCAACAATTTATCGCTGGAGCTCATGAGGTCTTTGAAGAGCCAGTGGACAAGCTTAAAGTCGTTCAGAAGAACAATGATCTTGGTGGCGATCGTGTAGTCTGGGTTTTTCAGCGCCACAAGTGTGAGGATCAAAGAGTTGAGGATCTGAGTTCTGAACTCCATGTTGTAGGACACAGTCGTACAGCACGTCAGAACATAGCTCACAAGACTAGTTATCAGCTCGTCATTCTCTCCTGTCTGGACCAATTGGTCGATGATCGACTTGACGATATCTTGTCTGTGACTTTCAAGGGCGATTCCCAGAGCGAGTTTCTGCTCGCCCTGACTGACGCATTTTTTGACCATGAGCTCAAAAATGTTGGCCAACTGTGGATCAATAGTCACGCTCTTGTCAGAGAACTTGGCCCGCGACAATTCAATGTATTGGTTGATGCATTTGGACACGATGGTCTCGGAGAACTCAGTCTTTTCGTTGATGTCGAACTCGTCGCCCGAAAGCAACGAGTAACGAACAGACGAGTCGTAGTCGCCCAGATTGTAGTACACTTTCGACGCCACAAGGGCTGCGAGATGTCTGTTGGCGAACTTCTCGTCTTCGTACAATTGCTCAATGTCGGCGATGTTGTTGGCAATCTCGGCCCACAATTGGTCGACCACGGTGTTCAGGGAGCGCAGAGCGTACAGCTTGAGATCTGCATCGTGTTCCTCCAGCAGCGAAAGATATGGGGCGGCAGAGGTTATTGCCGTCATTTTGCCACTGAAAAAATTAAAAAACAATTAAATTCGAGATGGAAATATTCATATTTATTTGTTCATTTCTATAAACACTAGTACAGGAGTCTAGTGATAATTTTGTATGGGGTGTGTTCGAGCTTCTCGTACAAAACCTTGATGTCTTCTTGGTTGACACCGGAGATATCTGCCATCAGGTAGGCAACGCCGCCCCGGGAGTCGGAGAATTGCTTCTCGATGTTGTAACTCGACAGAATCTCGTTCACGGTTCTCAGCACACCAGGAACGTTCTGGTGGACATACAGCACTCTGACAACGTCTTCCTGGTCGAGGTCGAGGCCACGCAGGGCGACTTCTGGGAAGTTCACTGCGCCGGTAGAGGAGCCCTCGTTGATGTAGCTGGTCAGGGCAGTGGCCACCTCAACACCAATTGCGCTCTGTGCCTCCTCGGTGGATCCTCCAATGTGCGGAGTGAGAATGACGTTCTTGAGCTGCTGCAGCTCGGAAGTCCACGAGTTCAGGTCGTTGTTGAACAAAGGCCCGTTTTTGGCTGGCTCGTGAGGGAACACGTCAAGCGCAGCACCGGCCAGCTTTCCGACCTTCAAGGCATCGATCAAGGCCGGAATATCGACCACAGTGCCTCTGGCATTGTTCAGGAAATAGGCACCGTCCTTCATGGCAGCCAGCTGTGGCGTGGAGATCAGGTTCTTGGTGTCTGCGGTCTCTGGCACGTGCAAGGAAACAAAGTCCGATTTTTCCAACAGCTCGTTCAGCGAAGAAACCTGCTTGGCAGTTCCCAGAGCCATGATCATCAGCACGTCGTAGTAAATGACATTCATACCGAACGCCTCGGCTAGGACCGAAAGCTGCGAACCAATGTGGCCATAACCAACAATACCCAGGGTCTTACCACGGATCTCCCAGCATCTGGCACTGACCTTGTTCCAGACTCCGTTATGGAGCTCGTTGGAGCGGTCGCCGAGCTGTCTGGACAGGGCGATAATTTCGCAGATCACGAGCTCTGCAACCGAACGCGAGTTCGAGAACGGCGAGTTGAACACAGCGATTCCGGCCTGGGCTGCGTATTCGAGGTCCACCTGGTTGGTACCGATGCAGAAACAGCCAATGACAATGAGGTTCTTGGCATGGCTCAAGATCTTGGAGGTGAGCTTGGTTTTGGACCGGATACCGATAGCATGCACGTCTTTGATCTTCTCAATGAGCTCCTCCTCGCCCAACGAGGTCTTATAGAATTCCACCTGGTATCCCTGTGCGTTGAAAATGTCGATGGCCGTCTGATTGACGTTCTCCAAAAGCAGGATCTTCATGTCACCAGTAGAAAATGGCTTCAAAATCTTGGTTCCCTTGCTGATGGAAAGAGACCTGTTGCGAGCATGGTCCATGTACGACAGAGTAGGCGAAGTGGACACGACATTCGAGGGGCTGGACAGGTTGGTGCGCTTGAACGAGCTGCTCAGGGCGGAGATCGGGACGGGAGAAGTCATGGTAATTTAATTAGGTTAATAAATTGTGCAATATTTCCTGTTAATTGAGTCATGGTCGATAGACGCGGTCGATCACCCAGGGTCATGTGACGGAGGCAAAATTTGAAAAAAAATACGAGGGCACGCAGCCCGCAGAGCTGGTCACGTGTGTCTTTTTCCGTGGTGCACTTTTCAGTTCAATTTTTCAAAAAAAAAACTTCTCATTATCAACGTCGATTGAAAACCAACACCCCCGGCTTTCCACGTAACATCCCGACGTATTAAACATCCTTAACAAAATGTCAGGTGCTCCAAGAACAGGCGGTCCAAGAACCGGTGGCCCAAGAAGAGGCGGTCCAAGAAGAGGAAGAAGAGGTCAAGACGAGGAGAAGAGCTGGGTTCCAGTCACCAAGCTCGGTAGACTTGTCAAGGCCAAGAAGATCACCTCCATCGAGGAGATCTACCTCCACTCTTTGCCAGTGAAAGAGTATCAAATCATTGACGAGCTCGTTCCAGGTCTCCAGGACAAGGTCATGAAGGTCCTTTCTGTCCAGAAGCAGACCAGAGCTGGTCAAAGAACCAGAATGAAGGTCGTCGTCGTCGTTGGTGACTCCAACGGACACGTCGGTCTTGGTATCAAGGTCGCCAAGGAGTTGGCTACCGCCATCAGAGGTGCCATCATCATCGCCAAGTTGGCCCTGATCCCAGTCAGAAGAGGTTACTGGGGATCTAACCTTGGTGCTCCTCACTCCATTGCCAACAAGTGTTCTGGTAAGTGTGGTTCCGTCAACGTTAGATTGATCCCAGCCCCAAGAGGTTCCGGTATCGTTGCCTCCCCAGCTGTCAAGACCATGCTGCAATTCGCTGGTATCGAGGACATCTACACCACCTCTTCTGGTTCTACCAGAACCACCGAGAACACTCTGAAGGCCTGTTTCGCTGCCATTGGTTCTACTTACGGTTTCCTCACTCCTAACCTGTGGAAGGATTACGCTCTTGTTGACTCTCCATTGGACGTGTACGCTGACGAGGCTTTGGCTACCAAGAAGAGATACTAAATATGATTTAATATATTTGCTCTAAAATCCACGCACAAGGCAGCAGGGCCACTCTTAACTATATATACCTAATATACACTCATTACAGTTGTGCATGTTCCATCACCTGGTCCTCGGGAACGGCAAACGGACGCTGGCTGGTCTGTATCTGCTCGTTCACCCACACGTTGTTCTTGGTGTTGCTGTTCAGCTCGCGTCCCTCTGGATGTCTGTACGGACACTTTGCGTTCTTGCAGTTGACACCAAACTTGCAGTCCTCATCGATAGGATGGGTGAAGTAGCAGTCGATGCGCGTGCAGTTCGAGCCCTCCCTGCAGATCACCGGACTGGTGGCATGCCGTTTCGGGCATCTGAAGTTCTTGCAATAGGCTCCGAACTTGCACTGTTCCAGACTCTTCTCAGGACCGGCCGAGGCAGCGGGAGCACTCTCGCTAGGCTTGTAGTTTGGCGACGAGTGAGCTTTCTGGCACTCCGGGTTGGTGCAGTTCTTGTTTTCCGGACACCACTGCATCGTCACCACCTTAGCGTCCTTGTTGGCAGGCGTAGGGTGGCCAAACGGACAAAGCTCTTTCTGACACACAGCCCCGAATTTACACAGGGTGATGCCAGTATTCTTTAGTTGTAGTTCGATTTGTTTGGAAACTTGGCTCATCAGTCTGTTTTGGTGGCCGTTACTCTGTAGTTTCGATAGTCTCTCTTGTCTGGTCTTCTCAATCTCGGCCATGAGCTCGTCGTCCTCGCCAGGGTGCAGGTAGCTGCAAGTTCCTGGCGCATTTGGACAGTTAGGGAACGCAAAACAAGGCTTGGTAGGATGCATGAAGGGACAGTTCTTGAGCGGACAATGAGGAAAGTCCTTGCATCTTCCGTTCGCCTTGCGTTCGGCAAAGCTTGGTCCGGCATTCATCATCGCCATGTTCATTGCCTGCATGAAGTTTTGTTGGTTTCTCATGGCAAAATTCTTCTTGCCCTGTGCGCCTGACGACTTCGAGATTCCGTCTCCCTTTCTGTTCACAAAAGAACGTGGGCCACTAGGCGGAGTGGTCCGATTCACACCCTCCATGCTGTCTGTCTCTGGAGCATCATCAAATCGCACTTGCTGTCTCTCAGTAGTTTCAGGCGCAACTTCTTGCACAGGCTGTGGGGGCTGCTGTGTCTCCAGACCACCACTGCGTAGGCGCTGTATCTCGCTGAAAACACTCTGGATGAACTCGAGCGTGATGATATCTCCAAATAACGCGCTCAATTCCTCCAGAATGTTCATCGGGCTCTTGTCGTTGGAAATCAGAACAAGAATGAACTCAGCAACATAGTCGGTATCCTCTGTCACGCTCATCTCAGCAAGCTTGGCGCTCAGTTGCTGTTTGAGCTGTTGAAACGTTTCTTCTGGTATTTGAAGCTGCGTCGCCGTAGACATGTTTGATATTGTTTTAAGGGCAAATTTTTTTTTATAGAATTCTTGAAAAAAAATAACATAAATTCTGAGTCGTGTACCAACCGACCTAATTAGCGTATCTACGTAATAAGTATGCTCCCAACAGCACAGAGCCTGCTGCCAGCGTCCAGCTCAGAATCTCATTTCCCGTGTCAACGTACCGCTGGCAAATATCCAAAACGAGATATACACGCTTGGACTCAACCACGTTCTCAAAGTCTTCCTCTTTCTCCACAGAAATGAGATCTCCATCTTCATCGATATAGCTGAGCTCAAAACGGTACTGCGCGCGGTCCAGCTCCACCTTGTGGTAGATTTTGTGTTTGAGCACATGAAACAAGTCTGAAGAGCTGCGAGCTTCGCTTATTGTGACTTTGATCTTGTAGATTTTATTATTGAGACCCAATCCCAGCTGTTCTCGAATTTTCAGTTTATATTTGACGGACTTGGGACTGGTCTTTGGCGACTCGCCAGAGATCGTACTGTCGATAACGGTGTTCGAGGAGGAAGGGCTGAAGTTCCGGATCACGGGGAGCGGCGTCTCGTAGGACATTTCAGCAGGAACGCGTCTGATGGGGCCAATGTACGGAGCAGTGAGTTGCGAGGCAGTATCGTTCGATGCAGTTTGGGTCGTTCTTCGAGGCAGGTGGTACGAGCTGCGTCTCGAGGACTTTTCGGTGCTCTCGACTGTGCTGAGAGGCTGGTCCAGAGACCCCCAGAACCGGTTCCAGGCAGGCCCGTTATCGAAAGAGCTAAGCGACGCGTTGTCTGCGTCAAACAGGTCATCTGTGGAGTCTGTTGCGCCATCGAGAGTCTTGAGCAATGCGTACGTGAGCTGGAGCACACTGACCAGTCCTGTGACAAAGCCCTGGGAGTCTTTGATGGGGAGGTTCAGGAACTTGCCTTCGAACATGAGACGCAGAGCGTTGTGGATCTCGAGAGTCTCCTCGGCGAAATTGGGCTTGGGAGTCATGACGCGCGCGATGCTGGTGGTTTTGGGATCGACGTTGCTGGCCAGCACGCGGAAGGCGACGTCCTTGCTGGTCAGAATGCCGATCACGTGGTCGCAGTGTGCGTTCTTGGTCTTGGACTCGCAGATCAGGATCGCCGTGACATTGTTCTGTTTGAGCAGTCTGACAGCGTTCAGGACTGACGTTTTGGTGTCGATAATGAGCGGCGACGCCATGTCGAGGTCGGAGTCCATCAGCAGGGTCTTGAGGTTGGGCTGGGTCATTAAGTCGATCAGCCGCTTGAGGTCCTGGACGATCTTTTTTTTGCGGCGCACAATGCCCAGGTCGATCAGATTCTCGTTGCTGGTGAGCGCGTCGCCGTGCTCGAGCTCGGTCTCGGGGCTCTGGATCAGCGAGTACTTGCTGAACTCGCCCGCATTGGCCTCCAGCTCGAGCGACGCCTCCTTGAGCTCGTTGAAGGTCGACTCCAGCTTCTTGGCCTCGTTGGCCATTTTCTCGAGCCGGATCATGGCGTGGTAGAAGCATTTGGTGATGTTGAGAACGCCCACCACGCTGCCGGACGCATCCACAAGCGGGAGATGGCGGATCTTCTTGGTCACCATCAGTCGCAGTGCCTCGTTTGCACTGGCCGAGTATGACATAATGTGGGGGTTGGCAGTCATGATCTGGTCTATGCGGGTGGAGAAAGGCAAGTCCGCAGCGACGACGCGAAACGCCAAGTCTTTGGCGGTAATAAGCCCACACAGCTTACCGGTGGCGGGATCGTTTACGATGATGCAGTGATTGCGGCCCTCGTTCATGAGACGTGCAGCCTCGAGCGCGGAGCGGGTGGAGAGGCACTGGATGGGCACGTCTGCGATCCGCGTGATGGCGGAGGTGTTCGCGCGAACCGAGGACGTGCCTTTCTTAGACATGGGGGAACAAAAGATAAAGAGGCTGGGAAAACTTGGGGGGCGGGGGTGTAGGGATGTGGATGGTTGCGGGCAGGAAAGATGTGCGGGGATAAAGATTGCACATGCCAGCCGGGCTATCGGGCTGAGTTATCGGTAGGAACTGTAATATGATGGGGGGGCTTTGAAAGATAGCTGGGAATTAAACGAGGGGCCAAGATGAGGAGGGTGAGCGTGTTTAGCTGGTGACGCATGCCAGGGAAGGAAGGAAAATCTTTGATTGGTGCATGAATAGACGCTATCAATCGGGTTTGTTCAATATTTGGCGCAGCTCAAGTACGGGTTTCCTTCTATGGAGGTCACTTACAGGAGGTTTGGCTTCCATTGCATACCAAGCCCCCGACGACGTTCCGTAGTTTCCGTTTTGGGCGAGGGGATAAGGTGTGGCTTCAAAAAAAAAAAGAAATTCCGGTGATATCAATTTGACGGCAGACAGGACCAAGGCAACGTGCGACGATCGCAAATAGGCACTGACGCGTTTTCCCCGTACATGTTCAGCACAGAGAGCTGTTTGGACACTGGCTGGATGCGTGCGGGCCGTTGGCCCGGTGCAGCACTGGCCGGATTTGACCAGTCAGAGATCTGAAGCCCGAAGGGTCAGGCCAGGGACGCGGTAGGGTTAGCGTACAATCCGCGGGAGTCTGGTGCATGCACACCTCGCGCCTGCAGTCGGTAATAGAGCGCAGAATGACAACACCGAGCAGGGCGAGAGGCGTGGGGGCCAAATAGGAGGGAAGCGCGGTGGGAGAGCGTTGGGGGAGCAGCTCGGTGCACACCTGGCTGTCCTCGCTGACCATCCCGGCGTGTCGTACATGTGCAGAGACACTGCCTCGCGGTGCACTTTAGCACTGGCGCCGATTTGCGAAGGAATTTCCAATAATAGCGCACATGCGCAAAATATGCACAGAAACACCATTCCTGCACGCCAGCTTTGACGATAGAGACACTCTAACCACATGCGGAAATATGTTAGAAGCAATGCCTATCGCCAAACGGTTTTCGTCCGCTATATATATCTGGCCCATCCCCCGCATACACACATCTCATGTCTTCCAGTTTGACATTCAATCCGTTTGAGGATTTCCCCAACGTGTCGCAGTACGAACTGCCAAACGAGATGTTCTCCTTTGACGACGACTTCATCGTCCCCCAGATACCCGTCCAGACCCAGCACCCGTACGCGTTCTTCCCTGAGCACGAGCCGCAGTACTACACCACCGCCGCGCTCGACATGGGCAGCGAGTACTCCTCCCAAGAGGAAAGTGCCTCCACGTCCGAGTCGTTCCAGCCCCAGACTGCGTTATTTCCGCCGGCCTCTGCGTGCACGCCTCCTCCCGAGCACGCGAGCGGGCTCATCTCGCGGCGCGAGAGCTTTGACAGCGAGTTCGACTTCAACACTTTGCGCACCGACGAGCTCGAGCTTTACGAGGAGGGCCCGGACACGGAGGCCGCCGAGCTGGACCTCAAGACGATCGAGTCCAAGACGTACCCGCTTGTGCGCGGGCTGAACAGCGGCGGGTCGAGCACCAAGCCGCCGCCAGCAGACAAAACCGGGAGATGGCAGTATCTGCCGTGCAAGCTGCTGATTGTGGACGGCGACGAGAAGAGCGTGTGCATGCCTGCGTGGGGGGAGCTGGAGAAGCAGGAGCAGCGCCGAATCATCCGCATTGAGCGCCGGCAGCGCATGAACGAGGTGATAGTGAGCTTCCACGTGCTGGACGCGGTCGAGGCCAAGCTGGAGACGCGGCCAGGCAGCCAGGGCGTGGACGTGGTGGAAGTGTCGTGTCTGGAGTGCTACCAGGACGAGACGTACTCCGAGGACGACGACGTGATGGTGGTAAGCCACGGGAGCGTGGACGGGCTGAACCGCCAGTTCTACATCACGAGTGTGGAGGTGATCAAGATCGTGGAGCTGCTGATTGGGAGCCAGAGCAGCAACCAGCGCGAGCGGCGCGCCGAGCGGGGCCGGATCAGGTCGAACCTAGTGCCGTTCTGGTCCAAGAAGCCGATCAGCTCGAAGAAGATCCCGCACAGTGGCGAGGCGGCCATGGGCATGACCAACGCCGACCTGCGCAACGAGCTTGCCCAGCGCATCATGAGCTACGAAACCCGCAAGCCGCGCCGCTTCGACAAGGAGGTCCGCATCCTCGAATGGTCCAAGCTGGTGCCAGCTCTCCGGCGCGCGTTGCAGAGCTATTACGTTAAGATACCTACTGATGTATAATAGAATAGATCGCGAGAAAATAAATGCTAATTGCGCGAAAAATAAAAGTGTTAATTGTGCCAATTATTTAATTATGGCCACGCTGCTGTCGCTGCTGGAAACGCCCCCGGCGCGCAAGTGCAACGTGCCTGCCGTCGACGCCGCGGTCCAGTTCGCCCCGGGAGCCATCTACGACATCGCCTCGGTCCCGGGCACCACCGCGCGCTGGGACATACTGTTCGGCCTGCTGGCCCACGACTCGCGTTCGGTGCTCATATCTGCCCACGCATACATCCCCTGGCACAGTTTCCGCGGCCCGCGCGACCAGATCGACCTCTACACTGTCAGCACGCTCTCCTCGCTCGTTGTGCTGCTCCAGGACCTCGACTGGGACAAATACAAGCTCGTCGTCATAGACGAGTTCCATCTGCTCTACCAAACAGCCCTCAACAATTTGCGCGAAAAGCGCCACGAGGTGCTGCGTGCCAAACGAGACGCCGCAGGGTACTCCAAAGACACCACCGGGCCCACGCGAAAGCTGCAACTCGTGGTCCAGGACCTGTTGTTGCTGCTAAGTTCAAAATGCCAAAAATCTGGCACTATAGTAATTACTACAGGGAAAATGACATCCATGAACCAGAGATTCTTCACGAAACCCCAGCCGGCGAGCCAGGGCGACGAACAGGACGACACATCCGTGGTGCAGCAGATCCTGGTGCCCATGCTGCCGCTGAACGGGCCCTGGGCCGGCCAGTACGCCAAACGTCTCGTGGTGTACAGAGACTGGGTCCAGGAAAACGGACAGGTGGGGCTCGACCAGAGCATGAGCATCGTCGACTACATCCAGCTGATGGAGAAGGGCGCGCTGCACACGCGGCCGCAGTTTCTGTGCATCGGGTCCGCCAACGGTACGCGCACCCTCGAGACCGGCTCGTGGTGATCTGGTGTAAGGATGTGTTTGCGACAGAGTCGGGTGTTGTGGGTAGTGGTGGTTGGCAATATATACGAAGCGAGGCAATTTGGCGCAGGTCGGGTATTAATGGTATGACGGAAAGGTAAACAACAAAGATCGCATGACATAGCTGGAAAATTAATATTTGGGAATTAATAACCGAATGAAATTAGTAAACAAGCGCAGTGCCGTAAGCAAAACACACAAGCATCGTAATTGGGCACAGATTATTGGTGGAAGAAGAGACAGGGGTAGAGCTACATAGATGCTTGGCAAGAGGTGGCTGGCTCACACGAAGAGCGCAGCCACAGAGTTATAAGGCCCAGGTTCTGCTATGTGGGGGAATGTCGAAGTGTGGATAGCAGGTGTGCTGATCGCTCTCGCCAGTTGTGATGCCTCTTAAACCTTTCCGCAAATATCTCTAATTGAACCTAAATAGGAAAATAGTCGAGTCAGGAACTATGATGTCGTCCATTTTAGTAAAAGTTCTAATTATGCTAAGCATTTTTGTTTCCTGTTTAAGCATGGCGCATAGTAAGCCTATAGTACATCCTCGAAAAAAAGTTACTCCCTGTTGCTAATAATAGCAGATTTGCGTGCGGGACACAGCAATCTGTGTTCCAAATATTTTTAGAACAATTGCATGTAATTGCTTTTTATACGGCACACAATAGCCAAGACAATCTACGATCAGAAATTTGATAGCCTCAACTCAGTTTTTTTGTTTACATTTGAGTTCCGGAATTTTGTGCGTTTTCCACAACGGGATACAAGCCTCAGCCAACTCCCAACTATAAAAGTGCAACCTCCCGCAGCAATATTCCCCAACTAACTTTGTTAATTCAATTGTCCCTCGCTTAATAAAATGCAATTCAGAACTCTTGCCCCACTTGCTTTGGCTTCTTCTGCCTTCGCTGCTTACTCTAACGGTACTCTCTCCACCATCACCTACGAGACCACCCTCTCCGAGGTCGTCACCGTGTTGACCACTTACTGCCCAAGTGCCACCACCATTGTCACCAACGGTGCTACTTACACTGTCACTGAGGCCACCACCTTGACCATCACTGACTGCCCATGCACCAAGACCGAGGTCGTCACCACCACCACCGTGACTACCTGCCCAGTCTCCTCTGCTCCAGCTTCCTCTGCTGCTGCTTCTTCCTCCACCTTCTCTATCTCCACTGCTGAGAACGCTGGTGCCAAGGTCGGAGCTGCTGGTCTGGCTGCTATTGCTGGTGCTGCCGCTTACTTGTTGTAAGTTTTTCTATAGTACCCATAATAACATTTAAAAATTAGAATAACACGCACACGCCCCGCACCAAAATTTCTTGTGTTTTCTTCTCCTGTTTGCTTACGTAAAGTGCGCCACCAGATGGACCTCTCACCGGACGCCCTTGTGCGTTCCCACCTGCCTCGGCTGCTCCAGCTGCGGGATGGCCAGCTTCTGGTCGATCACGATACCGTGCTCACGCTCTCGCTCGCCCTGGGAACAGAAACCGTGCTTTCAGCCCTCTCCTACATCGAGAACCGCCAATGCGAGATCTCCCGCTTCCGCAACCACACATTGATCGCCGTCCAGGCTGGGGACACCTTCTTGGTGGACCTGGAACGCCACTTCTGCTGCTGCATCGAACAGGACACCGCCACCAGCGACAGTTCCCACTGGTGCAGCCATTTGCTCGGAGCCGCGTTGACCGCAGCCCACATCGAACAGCTGGCCGCAGTCCAGCTGCTACAAGAACACCCCGTGCACAGCGTGTGCGATTGGGTGGCGCTACATCTCAAGAGCGTGGACTCCCTATATAATGCTGTGTAGAGATGTTTTACAAATGCCTAGAAAAAATTTTCGACCCACTAGTGCTCACTCACCAGAGGCTAGAAAGCTGAAAAATCTCTCTCTTGTTCAACAAGACAAAAATATGCAAATTGTCAACAATTGTCAATAATTAATATTGAGCTCCAATTGCATCTATAGAAACCCGTTTTTTTTCTCCCAGCATCATCTCTTTGCATGGCCATAGGTCAACATGTCCAATCAACAAAACCCCTCTATTGCTCCATTATCATCGGTGGACGAAGCTAAATTTGAACAATATCTGATAAATACCAGTCTTTTCCGCCTCAAATGCACTACGCGAACAGGAACCCCTCATAGTGTCTCATTTCCGCGTTACTTCGGTACTGACGAGGACGAGTTCACCCTATTTCGCCGGAAGGCGTTTGCTCACAGGCGAGCGGCCAACGAGGCTCCTCCAAAGCCCAAATGGACCACCAGCAAGGTGAAGCCCACTGCAATGAAGTGGAGCTCTGTGGTCCAGGAGGGATTGAAGGAGAACGGAAACACAAACGGAACAACAGCAGTCGCCAAGCCTGTGGATGCCACTCTCCAGCCTCTGGGCGTCGTTCTGCTAAAGCTCATGTTCGACACAAAGCACCTGCCGCAGTACGGCGGCCTGGTGCCGCACGGTCTGGTCAACAACGGTAATATTTGCTACATGAACTCTATTTTGCAGGCGCTCTTTGCATGTCGGCCGTTCAGTCAGATGCTCAGCACGATCCAGCATCTCAGTCTGGGCCGCATGGAATCCCGCACGCCCATCATGGACGCTCTTGTTGCCCTGCACGAGGCCTTCTCCAAGTCCTCGCCAGAAGTGCTGGCACCCACCGCTTTCTATGGCAGCATTGCCAGACTACCTCGATTCAGCCATCTGAGATGGGGAAGACAGGAGGACGCTGAAGAGTTCTTAGGATACATTCTAGATGGCTTGCACGAGGAGTTTGTGGAGAGTATCTCGGGACTGACGGAGGCAGAGGTTTCGGAGCTGAAGCGCACGACAACAGATCCGGGGATCTTGAAGTCCATCACCAATGCTCTGGACATGATCAAGACGGGCCAGGTCAACGGATCCACAGAGCAAGAGGACAAGGGCTGGATGGAGGTCGGCGTGAACCAGAAGCTTGCAGTCAAGAGACAGGTGGACGTGAAGCCGTCGCCAGTGGTGCAGCTCTTTGGAGGCCATTTCCGCTCGGTGCTCCAGGTCCCAAATAACAAGAAATCGTCCATCACCCTGGACCCCTTCATGCACGTCCAGCTCGACATCAGTGATAAAGACACCAACGATCTCAACACAGCGTTCGAGAAGTTCGCTATGGTGGAGGAGATCTCGTACGGCGACCAGATAGCTAAAAAACAAAACTTCATCGACAAGCTCCCAAACGTGCTCATCATCCATTTAAAGAGATTTTCTTTCATGGCATTTGACGAGAACAATGACGAATTTGACGACTACGAGATCGTCTCTTCGAAACAGCGCAGAAATAAGACCTCTGCATCGCACACTTTGCCGCCTGCCCCTACTCCACACACAAAAACCCACGAAACAGGCGGTCGCATTGAAAAATTGCACAAGAAAATCCAATACCCTCACGACCTGACTCTTCCGGCAGCGTGTATTTCGTCTAATGTCATGGAGGAGCCTAACTACAAGCTGGTGGGTGTGGTTTACCACCACGGTCGCTCGACAGAAGAAGGCCACTACACCGCCGATGTTCTGGGAGCAGATGATGGCTGGATGCGCGTAGACGATACTCTTGTCACGCGGATTTCCCCGGCAGACGCCATCGAGAATGGCCAAGGAGGAGGAGCTACCAACGGCAAGAGCGCGTACATTTTATTGTACGAGAAGTTGGCTTAATAATTGAGGTCTCCCACACCCGTACACTGTGTAGCCTTGAAAAAAAATTACAAAAAAATTCAATATACTTTTAAACAAACTTTACTGTTCCACCATGGATCTTTTTGGAGCCTTTGAGAATCCAGATCTGGAGAACATTGTTCCTGAGGACGTTCCCAAAGTTGAGGAGCCCGTGTCTTTGAAAAGAGCGGCCCCCGAGACTACCAACGGCTCTCAGAAGAAGCCCAAACCAAGTAAAAAGGAAATGAAATCCTCTGAAAAAGTCGTTCCTATCGTTGCCGATACTCTGGAAATTGAGGCCTTGCGCGAGGTGGATGCATCCAGTGGACTGATGGCTTCGACCGGAACTGACGAGTCCAAAGTCAAGCTGCGACACCAAGTTCGCCATCAGGTTGCAGTGCCTCCAGGCTATGATTACGTTCCAATTGGACAGCACAAGCGCGAGAAAGAGGCTCGCACATATCCATTCACACTTGATCCGTTCCAAGACACCTCCATTTCGTGTATTGATCGCCAGGAGTCTGTTTTGGTCAGCGCGCACACCTCTGCTGGAAAGACAGTGGTGGCAGAGTACGCCATTGCTCAGTCTCTCAGAGACAAACAGAGAGTTATCTACACTTCTCCGATCAAAGCCTTGAGTAACCAAAAGTACCGTGAGCTGCAAGCGGATTTTGGAGACGTGGGACTGATGACTGGAGACGTGACAATTAATCCCGACGCAGGTTGTTTAGTGATGACCACTGAGATTCTCAGATCCATGCTCTATAGAGGCTCTGAGGTGATGCGGGAAGTTGCGTGGGTGATATTTGACGAGGTGCATTATATGCGTGACAAAAGCAGAGGTGTTGTTTGGGAAGAGACTATTATTTTGCTACCAGACAAGGTGCACCACGTTTTCCTGTCTGCGACGATTCCCAATGCAATGGAGTTTGCCGAGTGGATTTGTAAAGTCCACAACCAGCCGTGTCATGTGGTGTATACCGATTTCCGGCCCACGCCTCTCCAGCATTATCTGTTTCCTGCTGAAGGAGAAGGGATCCATTTGGTGGTGGACGAGAAGGGCACGTTCCGCGAGGAAAATTTCCAGAAGGCCATGGCGTCGATTTCCAACAAGATGGGAGACGACCCTGGCGCAGTGGAGACCAAGGGCGGCAAGTCCTGGAAAGGAGGAGTCAAAGAAGGTAAATCAGACATCTACAAGATAGTCAAGATGATCTGGATGAAAAAATACAACCCGGTGATTGTGTTTTCGTTCAGTAAGCGCGACTGCGAGTCGCTTGCCATGAAGATGTCGAAATTGGATTTCAACACTGACGACGAACGCGAGATGCTCACCAAGATCTTCAATAATGCCATCAGCATTCTTTCGGATGACGACAAGGAGCTGCCCCAGATCAAGCACATACTTCCTCTGTTGCGTCGCGGAATTGGCATCCACCATTCGGGACTGCTTCCGATCCTCAAGGAGATCATCGAGATTCTTTTCCAGGAAGGGTTCCTCAAGGTTCTGTTTGCTACAGAGACTTTCTCCATTGGTCTCAACATGCCTGCCAAAACCGTTGTTTTCACGTCTGTGCGTAAGTGGGACGGAAACGGATTCAGATGGGTGTCTGGTGGAGAGTACATTCAGATGTCGGGTCGTGCAGGACGTCGTGGTCTTGACGATCGAGGAATTGTGATTATGATGATCGACGAGAAAATGGAGCCCCAAGTGGCCAAGGGTATGGTCAAGGGAGTTGCAGACCGGCTCGACTCGGCTTTCCATCTGGGATACAACATGATCCTCAATCTGATGCGTGTCGAGGGTATTTCGCCCGAGTTCATGCTCAACACCTCGTTCTTCCAGTTTCAGAACTCCATTTCAGAGCCCGAGCTGAAAGAGCAGGTGGCCAAATACGAACACGAGCTCGACAATTTGGTGATTGATGATCTCGAGAACATCAAGGACTACTACGATCTACAGAAGCAGCTCCAACAGTATAATGAGGACCTGCGCAAGATCGTCACTCATCCTGGTCATCTGCTGCCCCACCTCAAGGGGGGTCGACTGATTGAAATCAAAGACTATGGATGGGTCATTGTGGTGGACTTTTCAAAGCGCAACAACAAGCGCAACCAAGCGCAGTACAGCGACCACGAGTCGTACATTGTGAACGTGTTTGTGAACACGATGTTTGTTGATTCTCCAGTGAACTTGATCAAGCCATTCCAGCCACAGCTTGTTGAGGGTATTCGGCCTGCCAAACAGGGCGAAGACACGAGAAGCGAGGTGATTCCAATCACCCTGGACTCGATCTTGAAGATCAGCAGTTGTCGTTCGATTCTTCCTCAGGATATGAAGAACAACCAGGCGCGCAAGACTCTGCGCAAGGCTTTGAAGGAGATCATCAAGAGACATCCAGACGGACTGCCGATCCTGGACCCCGTGGAGAAGATGCACATCAAGGACGAGGAGTTCAAGGTTCTTCTTCGCAAAATAGAGATCCTCGAGTCCAAGCTCCATTCGAACCCTCTCACTCAGTCTTCTAGACTGGAGGAGCTTTATGCACAATATTCACACCGCATGGAGTTGGTTGACAAAATTGCAGACACCAACAAGAAGATCGCCGAGGTTCAGTCGTTGATTCAGATGGACGACCTCAAACATCGGAAAAGAGTGCTCAGACGACTCGGATTCACGACCCAGGATGATATTGTTGAAATGAAAGGTAGAGTGGCATGCGAAATCAGTACTGGAGATGAGCTGCTATTGACGGAACTCATTTTCAACGGTACATTCAACGAGCTCGACCCGGCTCAATGTGCAGCCCTATTATCATGTTTCGTGTTCCAGGAACGTACCAAGGTGACTCCTAGATTAAAATCCGAGCTTTCAGAGCCACTCAAAGCACTCAAGGAGATGGCTTCCAAGATTGCCAAGGTCTGCAGAGAATGCAAAATTGAGATCGTCGAGAAGGACTATGTCGAATCGTTCAAATCGGATCTCATGGAGGTGGTGTACGCCTGGTGCCAGGGCGCCTCTTTCACGCAAATCTGTATCATGACAGATGTTTATGAGGGTTCGTTAATCCGGAGTTTCAGAAGACTCGAGGAGCTGATAAAACAACTTGTCGATGCTGCAAAAACCATTGGAAACGTTGCTCTCGAGCAGAAGCTCTCCAAAAGTGCGGAATTGATTCACAGAGACATTGTTTCTGCAGCTTCGTTGTATTTGTAGATAATAAATTATGCCGCCATATCCATCACGTCCACAGTAGCCTCCGAATGGCCCTTCATTCGCGCAGCTTCCTGTCTGACTTTCTCCTTCCACACGTCGATGTCGCTGTTGAGCAAGTTTTGCAAGATAGTCATTTTGAGTTTCCATATCTCTGGGTTTTTGATACTTTTGTACTCGTCCAGTAGTCTATTCATTACTGATGGCCATCTGATCAGTTGTTGCACTGCATAATCGTGCGAAGAGAATCCGCGCAAAAGCTCCAAAAACGAGCTTGTCGATAAATTCAGCATCTTGGAAGGAACAAGGACCAGTTTTGAGAAAGTCTCCTTATTTGAAATCAGATTCTCCATGATTGGCACTGTGGTAGCTGTCAGAGGTAGAGATTCCAAGAACTGAGTTTGGTGTTCTAAGAAAACTGGATCCATGTTAGACAGAAGGTATATCGACGACTCGTCTGAATGGGTAGTTGCAAACTCGACTATTTTGTATTTTTGATCGGCTTGAATAAACTTTGCAGGCTTTAGATGGCCCAAATTGGCCAGAAACACAACTGGCTCTAAATTGTAAAACATCTTGTCCTCAGCAAGGAACGTAGTGTCACTGTACAGTTTGCAAATATATCCAATCTGCTCGTTCAAAAGATCCACATCGACTGTTTCCAGCAATTTGCCGTAAAACGAAACCACATATGCGTTCAGTAGCACATCGTTACTATGAACAAATTCGGATTCAGACATCAAGTAGAGTTCATGTGGAAGGTCAGGAACCAAAGGGAGAAGGTCTGCAGTAAGATCGAAACATCTTGAAAATACTTTGGGATTGCTTCGTATTTGGCGAAACAGCGTCAGACACTCTTTGGAAAGTAATCTACGTTGGACCAGCTCACCTTTTGCAAGGAGCACAAGAGTTCGTTCAATGGAGCCAACCACCCCTACAGGTGTCTCTGGATCGGCCAAGAGCTCCAGCATGATGGTAATAATTGGAGTATTTGCGACTAGATCAGCAGGAGATGCTCTTGCCACTATTTCGATGATTAAAACCTTGAGACTCTGGTTTTGACCTCTGAGTCCCGACACCAGCATTTCAAGTGAAAAAAAATGCACAATTGTATCGAAGTCATAGTGGTTAAGAATTTCCTTGAACAAATCAATTGAATGCAACTTCCACTCGGCACTGGTACTGTCTGAGCTTACTATTTGAACCACTTTGGGGCCGAACTTGGCTAGCAACTCTGTTGAGGAATACAATGAGGCATCCTTCAAGCTCCACTCTGCGTCTCTAAAAAGTTGGGGATTGACCGGTTCTTGGTCAGAATTGTCTAAATGAGCCAGGATCTGATCCAAGGACATGATTAAAGTAAAATAAATAAATTAAATTAATTAAACAAAGAAATAGTTTATTATGATCTCTGAAGATATCATACTACAGGACCCTAACTTCAAAGAGTCCCGACTCCAGTCTCTGTTTTCGAATTTCAGTCATCTGGTAGAGAACCCAGAAGGGTTTGAGGCAAATGTGAATGCATGGAGGTCTCTATTGCTGGATTGCAAAAGCAAATATCCAGAGGAATTTACAAACAAGGTCGCATTTGACGCAGATTCGCTAGTGGATCAGTTCAGTGTGACTTCCAAAGGATTGGTCCCCAAAGGACTTCCCAAAGTTGTGGACCAGCTGATACAAGACGAGGTGCTGCTCCCATATTCTCAGTTCAAACAAGATAAAGGAATAATGGGTCGCATGGTTGGCTGGATTCTTGGTCCACGATACTGCAGCGGGGACTCTGAGTCGGGGAAATTCAACAACGGGGAGAAGTTTATTGTCGCCAGTGAGTTGGCGAAATGTTCACAGAAGTTGGGAGACTTCCTTCGAGAGAACTCTCCACTGGTGCGCGACCATCTTGTTGATTTGGCATCGCAAGAACTCAAACTGTCTCGATTTGACGTGGAATGTTGTGTGCGTTATCTTGAACGCGAGAGTAAGCTAGTGACAGAAGGGGAAATTGTTCGCATAGTTGACAGTGTTCATCAAGATGTGAACTTGACATTTGAGCAAACCGAGTCCATTGCTAATCTCAAATACTCCATCTACAAGATTAGAAAATACAACGATGAAACTACCTTCAGGATAAGTCAGCTGGACACTCGTGTGCGTGAACTGGTGAAAAACAAGCAGATGATGAGCGCCAAATCTGAGCTGAAGATCCAGAAGGCACTTTCTGCCAAGCTTGAGCAGTCTACACAGAGTCTTGAAAATCTGGTGCTACTTCTTTATAAAATCGAGGAGAACAACAGCAATATGCTGGTGGTTAAAACTTTGGAGGCCAATTCCAAGACTTTGAAGGAGATGAATTCGCAAGTTGGTGATATTGCGAGCGTGGTGAACGAGGTGCGTGACGAATGGGAAAAAGTGGACGAGCTGAGCGCACATCTGGGTGGTTTGAGCATGGAGGACGATTCCGAGATCGAAGAAGAGCTGGAGCAGCTCGAGAAAGAAGAGCTGGCTCAAAAGGCTCCTTCCGAGCCAGTTGTCCAGCCAGAAGAATCTCTCGATTCAGACCTATTAGAGCGGTTTAACAAACTGAAGGCACCCCAAGAAAAAGCTTCTGAGATGTCGAAAGAAGAGCCAGAAACCAATAGTCTATTACCTGCTTAGGCTACACAATCACCACACCGTTACGCGGAAGAATGAACTGTCTTAGTTTCACTCCAGCTTCCTCAAGTACCTGGGAACTCAATTTGTCCATGTGATAGCTCTGAGAGTATACCACCTCACGGATCCCGCTTTGAACAATTTTGATTGAGCAGGTCAAGCATGGGCAAGTGTTGCAATAGAGCACTGCATTGGATCCAATTCTGTCCCTGCCTGCTTCGAGAAGCGCATTTTCCTCAGCATGCAGACAGAGACACGTCGAAAGGTCGATCCCGCCGCCGTTTGCTGAATTGCAGCGAGGACATCCTCCTTGGTTACAGTTGCGCAGGTTACGCGGAGTGCCGTTATACCCCGTCGCTATGATACGGGAATCCCTCACTAGAACGCACCCCACGCGTCTCTTCATGCAGTTGGAGCGCAGCGCAGCCAGATCAGCTAGTCTCATAAAATACGCGTCCCACGACGGTCTGAGTCTCTCTGAGTCCAGCAGGTTGAGCGCTTGCACTGTTTTTGTAAGATCGTCCAGACTGTTTGAGTTGTTGATTATACGGATTTCAGACTTGTCCATGATGTGAAGCATTTCCCCGTCGTGGCCGAATTGGGCTGCATCTGACTCCAGAGCGAAATATTCCAGGCTGAGGTCTTCTGAGTTCTGCTGGCTGCGTTTGAAACGCACAGCAAGCGACGCGTCTATCGTCAGATGGAGAAAAAATGGTCTGTGTAGAAGGGTGGTGAGAAACGCGCTCGTTGTGATGCACGTCAGTACGAAGTTTTCCTGCCAGTTTTTCGTCACATACTCGATGAGGACTTCTTCGGACTCGAACTCCATGAAAGGCTCGAACGGCTCGCGTATAGCCGAGCCTTCCACTGTGAGGAATTTAAATGAATATGACTGCTGGAGAAGTTTTGCGACCTCTGTTTTTCCCGAGCACAGTGTTCCTGATATTCCAATGAGCATTTAGTTTAATTTTGAAATTATTCAGAATATTTTTTGGTATTTATTTTTGTTTATGCTAGACGACCTGATTTTAAGTCGCTGCCACGGAGCCGGTGCAGACTCAATTGGCTGGTCCAATGAGGGATATTTGGTTCTGGCCTTCCGCAAAGAGCTCTTTATATTGCAACCCAAGCACTGCGTCGGCGGAACAGAGATTTTGGACATATTCAACCTGATCAGACTCGGTGGCTCTGTTTCTGAGCTTCCCAACTATCTCGCAGAAGTTGTATGTGTTGACGAGCAGATTTGCATCGGACAGGCTCAGGACTCGGTCATGACCAGTGTGGTGGAGGCTCGCTGGTCGACATCTGGAGTGGCTCCAAATAAACAGTGTCTGCTTAGTATCGTTACAGACACCGGTAACGCGTTTATTTTTGCACAGGATGGACAAAACAACTGGAACGTGACGTACACTATATTGGATTCTGTTTTGGAGCTTGAAAAGGTCGACTTGCAACGCGTCATCAAATATTCCCAATTAAAAGAATTACGAGTCAAGTCCATCGGATGGTTCAAGCAGCTCGACAAACAAATGCTTCCAGATGTGATATGGCCTTTGAAGACTAGCACCTCATTTGTGTTATGCACGGAGAGTGAGACAGCTTGGATTTACAGTATTGACACTTCATTGGCCCGGATGCTGAAAATTGAACTACCATCCTCTTCCAAAATCAGAAAGTGTCATGTTTCCGATTGGACAACGATAGCAGGCGTTTCAGAAGCATACGTGGTATTTGAACTGACGTCCAACGAACTGATCTCGCAGAAAGTTCAGTTTGACCAGGATTTCATTCTCAAAGAACAAACCTCCATACTCCCTCCCTCACGCAAGCTTGTCTCCCAGTTTGAGCTTAAGACAATAGAAGGACGCACATTCTGTACTGCTACAACAGATTCTCTAACTTGTATCGATCTTTCATCGGGGAACAAGCTCTCTGCCCCATTAGACTCGATTGTTTCGATAGCAACAATAGCTCAATGTGGGACTCTCGCCTGCCATTCTATTATACTTGCGGATGCACATAGCAACTTGGTATTTGCCACGTTGGACTGGAATAAAAACCACATATCAAAACAAGAGTTCGATTACCGACTCCCAATCGGGTACAGCCATCCTCTTGCTACCAAATTGAACAGTTTGAATACACAGCGCCCCTTCCGACTGAACGCAATTAAATTCAATCCTACAAATAATTTTCTTGCAGTGATATATTCTGCGCGACAGACACATGCTTTAGACTCCCGTATCATCTCACTCAAAGAAGACTACTCTCTGGCCATTGTATCTGTGAACTCTCCGCAAACCCTTCAACTTTCCCACATTGACTTCAGTCCGCCATATGTTCATCAACTGTGTGACATTTCTGAAAACGCAGACTCCTTGAAACCGGTCCCAAGTTCATCAAAACCACCGACATTTTCTCCAAAGCTGGAAACGGCCCTTGGACAGCTCTATCTTCAGGATGACATTCAGCAGTTGAGACTCACCAACGTGTTTGATCCCCATTCACAAGACCCTCTTTTGCTGAAACTTCTGGCCCGAATCGTTGTGGATCATGTCAAAAGAACTAAGATTGCTTTGAATGATAGCGACACACTGCTTTACAACAACTACCAGCAACTCTTGGGTGAGACCGCTACCAAATCCAAAGCAAAAGTTGAACTGCAAATTGTTGGATTGAACGCCACAGAAACATTTGCTCTAGATGCTGAATTCGACCCTGCTACCATTACATCGGAACAGAGCCACAGATGGCTCCGGTGTAACGTGACATTACTTCCTCTGTTCACCACCAAAATACAGATCTGCAACACGTGCAAATCCAAGATGATCTCTCCAGATACGCCTCTCTTGGGTCCTCTGGCTCGTGAAATTCTGAAAAGTCTGCAGCTATGTATTTTTTGCGGTGACAGATGGATAAAACGATAATTTTATTTTAGATAAAGCGCAATAATTTCACATGCCTTCCCCTATATTCATTTCTCATCCACCTCCGGGGTTTTCTTTCCTGTCTATTGTTCGGGGAATCCAGCTCTCTGTGATTGGATCATATAGGGCTATCATCAACCCGAATCTTTTAAACAGTAAGTTCTATTCCAAAGTCTTGAATATTGTGAAATGGTCTATAATTCTACATGTCTTGATTAACCTCCCATTGATTTTTACCACACTGGTCTTGCGTTTTCTAGGCCTTTTCCTGATATCCCCCGAAACTGTGACATCTATTTTGGACAAATTCCAGTTCCTTCAGGTTCATCTTTTGAATATCAACCCGTTTCTGATCATGTCGTTCAAATTCTTTACTAATGAGCTTGACGACATTTATTTTGAGTCCTTGAGATTCGCAGATCGAGTGTACGCAGAAAAGCATCCTAAAGAACCTAAACGATATGCTGATGGTCTTGAAGCGTGTGAGAAATACAAAAACCTACATTCCTTGAATGAAAGGCCAAGAACACCATCATACATCGCACAGACCTTGAATAAATGGATTCCAAATACCAAAAATGTCACTGAATTTGCAGATTTTACTTATACATACCTTTTTAACACAGCAAGATCAGTGGTGTTCTTTATTCTGGCAAAGACTCCCTACGTTGGAGGTCTGGTGTTTCCAATCGTCACTTTCCAGAATCTCAACAGCTCAATTGGATCCTTCTATGCGCTTATAGTGTTTTTCGTGACATTCCTGATACCCAAGGACCAGTCATTATTCATGCTTAATACTATCTTTGGATCTAAACAGCTCATGATGATATTGTTGAAACCATATTTCAAATGCCTGACATTCAGTTCTATCGACAAGGAAAAGTGGTATCTGTCGAGAATTGGGTGTTTATATGGGTTCAGTCTAGTATTTTATCTTCTACTAAGACTGCCTATTATTGGTTTGCTTACCTTTGGACTAGCAGAAGCTGCCACTGCACATCTGACTACCAAAATCACAGATCCAGCTCCTGCAGCTGGCATCAACGAGTTAAATCAATGGACACAAGAACAATGTTTCTGGAACAAAGAATACTACGAAGAAATCAATGAAATCATGGGGGATATAGAGCCAACAATTCCAGGTTCGTTCAAAGAACGCACAGATTAATGTTTATAGAGCTAATTTTAATTGTCGTCCTGTCGTAGTCGTCTCACCATCTCGGGACTGTTATGAGAGCTGGCGAAAGAGGAAACTTGGTAACCTTTGCCTCCAAACTTCTTGAGAAGTAGAGGCAGAAGAACTAGTGAATGTAACGAGGCAAAGAGAATAAGTCCAAACCACATGCGGAAATAGTATATCTGGAAGATCTTAGACCTCGTAAATCCTAGTACCGAGATTCCTATCAGTTTGGTTAATGTGATTCCACTTAAAGTAGACCCCCCAATTAGATTCAAAGCATTGATTGCTCTTGACGTATTATCGACCTTAAGCTCGCTTTCATTGAAATTGAATGCTTTGATCAAATGGATCGAAAACTCCACAGAGAGTCCTAGACAGATCAAAATGTTCACCAGAGAAACAGCATTTAACGAAATTCCCCACACAGACATCACGCCGCCCACGTTGACCAGAATCGAGACGACATTGATAATAAGAATAAGCGAATTTTTGAGAGAACCTAGCATGAATGAACTAGCAATGTAGATTAGGATCAATGCAGAAGCCAACAGTCTGAAAGTCAAGGACGTTATGGTCTCATACTGAGCAAAGAAGATGTAAAACGGTGAGTATGCAAATACATCAAGGTTCAAATAGGTCTTGATCTCCTTCACCACTCGTAAAGAGTTGTGATATGCATCAATAAAGTCTTTTTGTGATCTTAAAGGAGAATGCGAAGTCCGGAATGCAGATCTCACAATTTCTCCACTGTCATCTTGTAAGATGGAGCTCGAGTAAGGGGCTTGCCCACCAAGAGGGCAAGGGTCAGATGGAGACATTATCCACTGATTGAAGTATTTGGTAAAAGTCTCATTTTCAGGGAAACCTTCCATCTTGAAATTCCACAGCTGATCTTCGTAGCATATTTTGCATTGTCTCGATGGTTGATGGGGGTTGCAAAACTCTGACTCATTAGTTTTCTTTAATCGACAGCAATCTGTAAGATCTGGATTGAGCCACAACAGGAAATCATCTATCCAGCTGGAAACAGGCTCACCAACAGTACTGAGATCGTTCCGTTTATATTCCTGCTCCATAATGTTCACTAGGGAGTATTCGTCGCATGTGGTAAATCTTCCACATAGTTTTTGTTGATTTTCGAGTTTAGTCATATCCAATGACGAGACAACCATATAAATTGGTGGCCCCACATCCAGATAATCATACACAGCATTGAAATAGTTGATCAAATATGAGTCGGACGGAATGGCTATCCTTTGGTCAAAACCAAGTTCAACTCCCGGAAGTAGAGCAAGTGAGATTCCAAACAGAACTCCAAAAACCCCGAGACACCACTTTCCAACACTCTTTCTAAATAGTATTGGAGTGTAGTAGTCATGCACAAATTTGTTGAATATGTTATCATTGGAGTATTCAAGAAGCTGAGACAGGCCTTGTTGGTTGTCTGCGCTATCCTCAGGTAACGAAATTGCTTGAAATGTACCGTCGAGCTTGATGAATGGTAAACAATCCAATCTGAGATCCTCTACCCGCTTCTGGTCTAATGCTAGAACGGAAACGAATGCGGTCAGCTGTAGTGTCGAGTTTAAAACAACTGCCAAAGCACAGTACAATGCGAAGTTCTTGACAGCAGGCATTCCCACTGAGCTTGCAAGGGAAAAGCAAATGAATTGACATGCAGTGCTAAGAAGTATGCTAGGGCCAATCTTTGCCATTGTTTGAGAGATCCGGATGTGGATCGGGTCGTTGTTGTAGTTAAGATGATTGCAATTACTGAGCTCATTGGAAATCAGGAAAATGTTATCAACTCCGATGGCCAGCACCAGAAATGGAATCACTTCCGCAATGATCAATGTAGACTTCAGACCAAAAAGACTCCAAAATCCAGCAGCTGCAAGTACAGAAAGAAGAACAATCAGTATCCCCACAAGTCCAAGTCCAAAACGCGTGTTGATCAGGAATGCCAATGGAGAAGAAGAGCTGATGTTCAATTTCCTTTTTTGCCCACCGCTTCCGAGAGCTATAGAGGCGTATGCAAACATGAATAGGTACGAAATGATCACAATTCTGATGTCGCTGTTGGTTGACTTGTTGAGCTCCTTTTCTAAAGAGATCTCTGTGTTGAAACTGATTTCCAAACCGAGCGCATTGGCCTCTTTTGATAGATTAAGAAGATACTTTTCTAGTGTTCTTTCCCAGGACATTGCGTTCTTGATCTGAGTACTCTCTTGATCATTATCGTTATTCACAAGCAACGTCACCACAATTGCTTTAGCAGAAAGGATAGAATTGTTAAAACCTCCGAACACGAGCTGTGGCTTCAAGGGCTGTCCAAACACTGGGAGACAATTAACTGGAGATGTTGCACAGCTGTCTATTTGTGATTTCCACGATTGCTCTGGGAGCTGGCCAATATCTCCATAAAAATATTGCGTGAATGATTCTAAAGCGCATGCGTCTCCCAGTGGTTTGAAACAAACATCATCATAAGAAACCGAATCGTTCCCCACTGCTGCTTGCAAACCGACAATTTCGTTCTCTTTCTCAAACCACCATTTAATGATCTCATAGTCTTGTAGAACAGAGTCGCCGGTACTGTTTGTAATGAAGAGCTGTTGTGTTCTGTAGAATGGACCAAAACTTTCGTCAAATATCTTTCTTTCCAGGTAAGAATCGGATGTGCGGCTGACCCAGAGATTCACAGGGTTAGTTTCCAGCTTGATCAAAACCATAAATGATGCCAAAACCAGACAGGCCCCTACAGAGGTACCGATGAATGTCCATGGTCTTGTTGCGCACTCAAGTCCTAATTTAGCGAACAGCTTTTCGAGAGAGTTATTCAAGACATATGAGTCTTTAGCCATATATTGATCAAAGTCATTAAATTGGTCATCGGAATCATCGAGCAGATCTGTTTCAGATGCAGAAAATGGTGGTGTTTCGAAATTGTCCAGAAACGCAAACTGAGATTGTCTTTGGCGGATTGTGTACAGGTAAATACCTGCATACAGAGCAATTCCCAATGAGTAAAAGAGAACAACGAAAAAGGAGAAACAGGGGAGTAATCCAATCTTGCAGGATGAAGCATGCTTCATTTCTGGAAGAATAGGACACGACTCGGGACAGTCTGCACAGGCACAGCGGAAATTCTCATCTGCGTCATCACACGAATGGAACGGAAGTGATAAGGGAGTAGAGTCGTTTGAGGTTTCGGTCTTGAAGTTGATTTGGAAAGGCGATCCTCCAAGCATCGGCTTTTCATCTCCAAGGAATTTGAGGAACTGAGTGTAGTTTTTAGCCCCGCCTCCTATGAGATCCATTGCGTAACCATTGGTTGCTCCAAATTTGATGTTTTTGCACGAATCGTAGAATTGGGATGCCATTTCCGCGTCTATTTGAGCCTCAACTTCCGCGACAATGGGAAGTCCGGAAAGGGAGGTTCCTGTCTTTGTCACAGTCACGAAAGACGACTGTTCAGGGGAACAAGTGAAGTGGCAAAACAGCTGAAAGAAGTTGTCTCTGCATGCTGGACATGAACTGATTAGGGGCTCTGCCTTGCGGATCTGTGCCTGAAGCGTGCTCAGCTGGTTTGAGTCGCAACAGGCATATTGTTGTTCGTTCCAAGTCTCACCGCAAACAGAAACTAGCAATGCATGGTGTTCTAGGGACAGCTTACGAGCTGGGCTGTTGTCTGGCGCAGGAAGATCTCCCCCGAACAGGGATTTCTTGCCTCCCGAGCCATACATGGCGCAGTTTCCGGGCGATTGAACAGCCAGCGTGATGGCGAGAAGAAGGAATATCACAAACATAAAAAATATATTTGATGCAGATTACATTTAATAGGCAGCATCTCGAGCGAGCAAACAAGATATATAGGAACCCATAAATTTAGCAGTCGCCAGCAATTGATCAGAATTCTTGTAGATACCAGATAAACAACATGGACAAATACTGTCAGAAAAATAACGCCCAATATATGGATCCATATTTTCCATGACACATTCGGGTGTGAGGAATACCCCACAATAGCAGATAATTTAGTCCACCCTCGAATAAATGACCATGTCTGAAATATAAAGACCATGTGAAGTCCCAAGCCTTGTAGAGTTCACAATTGTCTAAAATCGATTTTCACATGCTTGTAACCCCATATAAATATCCCGGGCTACGTCATTTCTCCTCAATGCTCAAGTTCCTCAGAATGCCAGTTAGACTCTCATCGACAGCTTCGAAAGGAAACCTATACAAATACCAAGACCAGCTTCCGTCTCTTCCGGTCCCTCCTCTCAAGCAGACTCTGGACAAATTCAAGAGATCAATTCAGCCCTTCTATGCTTTGGGAGCAAACGACCCTGAATATTTGCGTTATTGTGCAGTCATTGACGATTTCCAGAAGACACAGGGTCCTGAGCTTCAGACCCAGCTAGAACAGTTTGCCAGCACAAAGCGTAATTGGCTGTCCCATTGGTGGGACGATTATGCGTATCTTGGCTACCGCGATCCTGTGTCTCCATATGTATCATATTTTTTCCATCATCGGGAGCTCAATTCTAAAATAGGCAAGGACCAGATTACCAAGGCTGCTTGTCTTTCATTGAAAGTTCTTGAGTTTATGGAATCTGTTGAGACCGAGACTTTGGAGCCAGAGCTCGTGAAGAATAGTCCTTTTTGCATGGAAGGATTCAAAATGATGTTCAATAATAGTCGAGTGCCGCAGCCCGTTAAGGATACCAATATTCGTTTCAATCCCGAAGAGAATCGGTTCATGGTCGTCATCATTCACAATAGATTCTACAAGCTGTATCACCATGTTGATGGACAACGAGTTTCACTTGAAGAATTATATGCGGGGTTGCAAGCTATCAAATCACATGCAGACTCCCTTGCACAAGTGAAAAACCCAGTGGGGGCTCTCACATCTACCAATCGGGATGTTTGGGCAGAGAACTACATAGAATTGATGAAGAACCCTGTGAATAGACAATCTGTTCGTGATATTCAGGCGTCGTCATTCGTGCTATGTTTGGACGATTGTCTTCCCGTTACAGTGGAGGAGAAGTCGAGAAATGTGTGGCATGGTGACGGAAAGAACAGATGGTTTGACAAGCCGGTCCAGATGATTGTTGCAGGGAATGGGAGCTCCGGGTTCTTGGGCGAGCATTCCAGAATGGACGGTACCCCCAATCTGCGGATGAACGACTGGGTCATAAGTGAGATCCGTTCTATGAGTGCACCTTGCTCATCTGGAGTGGCTCCTACCTTCACAGAGCTCCAGTTTGAGATTTCTGATAAAACACAAACTGCAATTGAGAATGCTGCTACATTTTTTGAGGAGCAAGTGAACTCCTTAGAGAAAAAAGTCTGGCAGTTCCATGGACTTGGGAAATCAGACATCAAGCTGTTCAAGACGTCTCCAGATGCGTTTGTCCAAATGCTAATTCAGCTGGCTTATTACAAATACACAGGAACAGTGAGACCCACTTATGAGTCTGCTTCCACTAGAAAATACTTTGCAGGACGTACCGAAACGTGTCGTTCGGTTTCTAACGAATCTTTGAATTTTGTCAGGACCTGGGAAGACCCCAATGCGACAGATGAGCAGAGGATTGCGGCGTTCAGAGATGCAGCGTCCTCCCATATTCAGTACATTTCTGCAGCCTCGAACGGCGAGGGTGTGGACAGACATCTATTTGGTCTGTCGCAAATGTGCAAAGGAGAAAAGCATCCTATTTTCAACGACCCAATGTACTCGTACTCGTCATACTGGTACCTCTCGACGTCTCAACTGAGCTCTGAGCAGCTTATTGGCTGGGGATTCTCGCCTGTCGTTCCTGAAGGCTTTGGATTCGGATACATGATCAACAAAACCTGGCTGCATGTGAATGTGACTGTGTTCAAAAATAACCAGATGGGACTGGAGGCTGACAAAATGGCATACTATTTGGATCTTGCTGCGCGCGAAATGAAGGAGGTGCTTTCCAAGGAGATTGTCAAGTCCAAGCTCTAAGTTCCCAAGATTTCGTACACAAACACAAAGTCGCTGGCCTTCCCCTGCCATCCTCTATTTCCGCTGGAGCTCACCATGAACCGGCATGTCGGGTCCACGTATAGGTCACTCAATATACCGCCATTATGGCCTGGAATGATCATGAATGGGATCTTTTTTCTCTTTTTCGGAGACTCCTCAGTAGTTGCAGCATTGGATGACAGTCTCAGATCGTAGAGTCTTATATTATCCTGACAACCGCAGAGAATATAGTTGTCGCTCGGGAGAGTTCTCACGACACTGATTGGTCCCGAGGCGATAGGGAAGCGCAATTGTTGTTTTGCTGTAGATGGACGCCGAATATCAAATTCTTCCACCACAGCATTACGACGGCCCACATAGATCGAATTTCCGTCATTCGACCAAACAGCAGACATGCACCATGGCGTCGAACCTTGTTGTATACCAATTGAGGCAACCTCGTTTGATTCTTGTGGAAGTCTTGAGTCCCAAACGTTTATTGATCCGTTGACGGCAGATGTTAGAAAAACGTCACTCGATCGGACAATTTCTGAGTACTTTCCGGACTGTTGAACATCCTTTTGGGTGTTTGAAAGAGCCTCCTTGAACGGGTTCTCCTGTTCTGGCTCTTTGGGTTGCGATTTTTTTGCATAAGAACCACCTCCACCCCCTTCTTCATCGTCATCTCCAAATAACGAGTCCAGATCGTCTTCTTGGTTGGTAACAGGAAGGTCTGTTCCGCCGACAGGACGATACTCGATGCTGGAGATCTGTCCTGTCGATCGCGTGAACAGATTGATTGTCTTTCCAGTGTCAAGATCCCACTCAATGACTTTCATATCCCAAGATCCACTCAAAAAACGTCTTTCGTCGTTATTGAGTCTTAAACACGAAACTGTGTCACTGTGGCAGTTTCCTCCCTTTCCGTCCTTGAAATAGTACTGGATCGACCCCTCGCTGGATCTCACCGTCTGGAGAGTTATGCCTCCCGACTGGAGACCGCTCAAAAGCCAATGCGACTCGGATTGCACCGCCATCGAGTACACAGGAGAGGTCCGTGGCTCGTAGGTGGTGGAAGGCGCGTTTTCGGTCTTTTTGGTTTTGGCTTTAGTGCTCTTGAGTTGCTCGGACGCCAGCTCAGTCAAGAGGGCGTCTTTGTAGTATGGCTGCTCGTTCTCCCAGTACGAACACAAATATCCTCCATAAGTAATTGAGTCAACCAATTGGTGTTTCTGGGCAGAAGTGAGAGGCATTTTGCCCTCGAGAGAGGCGAAGAGATCGTACTTGCGAATGAACCCATCTTCACCACCAGTAAAGAGCCATCGTGGGCCCTTTGTGAGCGTAATTGAGTGCACAGGAGACGAGTATGGAATAGCCACAGTAGGAAGAACCTCGAGAATGTTGAGAGTGCGAGCACGCTCAAGAAGTGACTGGCGAAAGCTGGTATGTAGAGTCTTGGTGTCTACCACTTTCTCTGGCCTCTGTGCAGTTTCTTGCTCGTCCACATCCATCTCACCTTCGGCATCCTCTTCTTCCTCTTCTTCTTCTTCCTCCTCTTCCTCCTCTTCGCCTTCATCGTCGTCGTCCTGGTCTTCGTCTACCTGTTGATCGGCCGCGGACTGGTCTTCCATCTCCTCTTCTTCGTCGTCTTCTTCCTCGTTCAAGTCAATGTCCTCATCGAAAATGTCATTCGAATTCATGATGGAAAATATTAACTAAATTAACTTGAATGTCTATTTTCACCGAAAATCTCTGCTACACATTTCCGTCCCAGAAAGTCGGACTATTTGATATCAATCTGAATGTCGAGCCCGGATCTCGAGTTCTGCTGATCGGCCCCAATGGAGCTGGAAAGTCCACGCTTCTCAGAGTGCTGGCAGGCCAAAAGCTCATCAAGCAGGGCAGGATCTTGCTCAATGGTACAAACCCCTTTGAACTGGCCTCCAAGACCTCATGCGGCGTGATCACATACCTCGGAACAGAGTGGGCGTCCAATGAGATTACCAAGCGTGATATTCCTGTGACGGTGTTGATCGACTCGGTTGGCGGACAGGAATTTGCACAAAGACGAGATGCACTCATCAATTTGCTGGACATAGATATCACCTGGAGGATGAACCAGTGCTCAGACGGCGAGCGCCGCAGAGTCCAACTCTGCATGGGACTTCTGAAGCCCTGGGACTTGCTACTTTTGGACGAGGTTACTGTCGATCTGGATGTGCTTGTGCGCTCGCGTCTGCTTGCTTTTCTCACCCAGGAGACTATTGACAGGAAAGCTACAATTGTCTATGCCACGCATATTTTCGACGGTCTGGGAGACTGGCCAACACAGGTGGTCCACTTCCGTGGAGGGTGCATTGTGAACTCGCACATTATTGAAAAAGTTACCTATTCGGACGACGGGCCTGCTGTTGTTGAAACGGACTCAGCCATCACACTTGCCAAATCAAGATCCATCTATCCTCTAGCTCTGGACTGGTTATCGCAGGATCTGGTGCTGAGAGGCGAACGTACCGAAGACAAGACACGTCCAAAGTACGCGGATCTCGCAACATTGAAAAATGATCAGTATTACGACGACAAGGACCGTGTCACCAGCTACTTTAAAACGACTCGAAATCTTTAGAGGTGCACGACTGCGATAAAAAAAATTTAGAGCTCGAATTATACATTATGGTCGAATTCGCTTCAGATAAAACGAGATCTCGAGCAGAGTCCAGCCTAGAAGCTCTGCTTTCCCGGCATCTCCCCGGTGCCGAGACAAATAGTGAGCAGCGTGGAGGTGCTGCAGCTATTGCCCAGGCCAGACGGAGCATGACTGTGTTGGGAGCGAATCGGCACGCTGCGACTCGCAATCGGACCAAGACGATCAAGAAACATAACGCCTCGATCCGAAAGGCCCAGGCCGCTGCAGAGAAGGTCAAACGAGTTGCCAAGTTGCAGTCTGGCGACGTTGACGAGCTTGAAGCTGCCAAAGCAGAGAATCTGCGAAGAGTCCAGTCCTGGGAGAACAGTCACGCCAAGGAGTTGGGCGAGCTGCAGCAGAAAATAGTCAAGATGCGCAACAGTGAAGTGCATCGACGCAAGAAGGTGCGGCAGGGCAAGGTCAAGAAGGACAAATTCCAATCAAAAATCAAGAAGGGACAGATCTCGGTTCCTGGCCTCACTCCGGGACTCGCGCCTGTTGGAGACACAGACAGCGAGGATGAGGTGGATGTCGATGCCCCTGCTCTCGCAGATGACTACGACGAGTATAACTGAAAGTAATTCATGAGATATAATTTTATGTACAGTAACTGCAGAGTTATTTTCCGCCTTCCTTCTCGACCGGGATTCCCCCGTTCTCGAACGGGGCCTCTTTGCGCGCCTCGTCGAGCATAGGCTTGATCCCCTGCTTTGAGAGATGAACGTCTATGCACTCTTTATAGTCGGCCCATAGGTCTTCGCACTCGTTGTACACGCTCTTTCCCTTCAAGAACTTTTCAGTATACCAGTAGTTGAAACATGCGTCATATTTTTGCTTGAGTTCCGTGCACTCTGGCGCGAAAGAGGTGGACATCATATTACCCATTGTAAAGAAATAAAAAACGACTCGAGTAAAAATCGACCCGGGCCGACTGCGACTTTAAATTAGGGTACTGAAAAAAAACAACATATTTATATACGCGTTCGTGTGCCATGTCACGAAGATCATTTTATTTCTCCTCCTCATCGTCCACACGGTCGCAGGAGCTGGAGAGTCTCAGCAAGATTGAGCAAGAGATTACACTGACTCTTCAGGAGATTGACAAAAACTTGAGTAAAGCCAACAGCATAATTAATGAGAGTGTGATACCGCGACTGGGACAGTTCCGAGCTAACAGCAACAAAATTTGGTCCAATGTTGAGTTCTGGAAGAGTTTCTTTGAAAATAGTGCAAACGTCGAGATCACCACTGAGGAGATCGACCAACAGGCACTGCCGTCAGACGCAAAGGACCAAGTCGAGTCCACCATTGCTGCTACCGATAGCACTCAATATAATGAGATCAATCAACGGTACAAGGAAAATGTGGACGAAACAAACGAGACCTCGCAAACTGCCACAGATACCGTTTCCTTGTGGAAGGAAGGGGCTCGCAAAAGATTAGCCAGCTCGACCCCAAACCGCAAGGCTGTGCACGACGACGAGAGCTCCAGTCTTTTGCCTGCAGTCCAACTGAAATCCGACGATATAGAGCGCGAGCAGGCAGGCCGTGCTGCGAGCGTGTCGGAGGTCCAGGACGAGCTGACCACAAGCAACATATTCGACGCTTCCACTGTGCAAGTACCAAAAACCCAATGGAAACTGGCCAAGAGCCCAAAGAAGAAACCGGTGAGTCCTGTGCGCAAGAAACAGAAGTCTATTGCAACCCAGTACGATTCCTCGCCTATCGAAGAGCCGCCAGTCCTGAAATCTGCTATCTACTTGTCGCCAGTGCGAAGAAAGTCCAAAAGCCCGTCCAAAGACGAGGATCAGAGATTCCCCAAATCGCCCAAGTATGGAGCGGGCGGAAAGCTGCTCCGGAGTGCCAAAGGAACGGAGCTTGCGCTTAATTTTGCCCGGTCCGAGCTCGCGTCCACCACGGCCGACTTCTCGTACCAAACGGCCCCCCTTCCGGCAGCCAATAAGGACTACGAGCTGAGCTCGTCCATCCTGAACCAGGAGTCTACCACGATGGACGAGGCGCCCCAGCTGCACTCGCAGCTGCCCGAAAGGCCTGCCGACATCGCCTCGTCCCCGCTGAAGGACCCCGAAAACCCGTTTATCGAGTAGTGTACACTAGCCCCAAAAATGCACAGCCTTGATTCAGAGTCGAATTCTCTCGTTTCATACTCGCGAAATTTTCAGATCAGTAAATAAACATGACCAGCTCCCGAGAGGCAGCCAAATAAGATCCGCTTTCCCATTTGCTCTCTCGTGTTTCTGCTTCATCTCTGCGACTGTCGCTCCAAATCAAACAGCTCTCCCTGCTCCTGAAAGACACAACAGATCTCCACGACCTGTGATATATATACACCCGCAATGGCCGATTTCACAATCGCAGTGCTTGAGAAAAACCATTCTCGAGCTCCGGCATTACGGGTCCTGCTGCAGCTTCTTCTTCTGGTTTTCTCGTCAGTCTTGCTGCTGGAATATCTCCAAAACGTCACAACGCGACCGGCAATTCTGGGCTCTGTCCAAAAGCCCTCCCATCTCATCGTCCTTGAATCTGATCCCATGGACCGGTTTCAGCCCTTTAACAAGCCCTCGCTTGCCGCGATCTTCGCGCTGCATTTCATGTTTACGGCCCTTTTATGTTGATACGCCCTAATCCATATTCCCATGTTTACACTTGGTGTAGAGATGTGTAGAGATGTATAAAGCCGCAGATCTGCAATTCTGATAGGCATTTAAGATAGCTAATAATGACCGTTTTAGACTACAAGGAGACCGTCCAACTCAAGAAAGCATCGAACCTAGCGAAAATTCCCCAGGAATGGCGACTGGAGCGCATTCCGTCCCCTGAAGAGCAGCCTGATGTTGCGTCTTTCATCGAGCCCCTGTTATCTTCGCAAGAAAAATGGATAACGGATGTTTCTGCTTGTGAGCTGCTTGAGAACCTGAAATCTGGCAAACTCAGTGCAGTAGAAGTTTGCAATGCGTTTTGCCACCGGTCCGCACTGATTCACCAACTCACTGACTGTCTGATTGAGATATTCTACGACCAGGCTTTGGAAAGAGCCAAAGAACTGGATACGTATTTCGCCAAGACAGGACAGATTACTGGTCCGCTCCATGGTCTTCCAATTTCCCTCAAGGACCAAGTCAACTTGAAAGGCATCACTACGTCTATCGGGTATGTGGCGCCTTTGATTTCCAAGGAATTGGAGTGTATTGTCAGTCAGAAGAAGCCAGACGAAGAATCCCTTATCGCCCAGATTCTGTTTGATGCAGGTGCTGTTTTCTATGTCAAGACCACTGTCCCAATGGCAATGTTTGGAAGTGAGACCACTTCGAACCTGTCGAACACGAGACATCCGTTCGACAGACAAAAGTGTCCTGGTGGCTCCAGTGGAGGTGAGGCTTCCCTGTTGGCCGCAAAGGGTTCTGTAATTGGCTTTGGAACCGACATCGGAGGCTCTATTCGTGGTCCTTCAGCTATGTGTGGTCTGTTTGGACTCAGAGGCTCGTCAAATAGATTTCCGTATCTCGGAGTCTCCAATTCTTATCCTAACCAGATCTGTGTTCCATCGGTGATCGGACCAATGTGTCGGTATCTGGAGGACCTCGAAATGGTGTCGAAAGTGATTATGAATGCAAAGCCATGGCTGAAGGATGCTCGGGTGCCTCCACTTCCATGGAGATCTGTCGACATCGATGAAGACATCAATGTTGGATTTCTGTTCTGGGATAGAGTTACCATGCCACATCCTCCTATTCTCAGAGCCATGCGCGAGCTAGAGACTTCTTTGAAGAAAGGGGGTATGGACTGTATTGAAATAGAGCCTCCAGTTGACCACGGTGCTATGGCCTCGTTGCTGGTCGGTCTGTACACCTGCGACAACTTCAAGGAGCTAAAGAACTTCTCTGAGCTGGGAGGCGAGCCACTCCCAGATCTGGTCACTCGTATGTTCCCTATTGACGGAAAGGCAGCAACTATTGAAGAATTCTTCCAGATGGCAGGCCAAAAGTACGAATTCCAGCAGGCGTACGACAATTACTGGAACTCCACGGCAAAGGCTACCAAAAACGGACGTCCAGTTGACTGTATGATTTTCCCTGGCTGGTCCTCGACTTCCTGGAAAATCGGCGACAACATGAAAGTCCCGAACTTCTACACTCGTGTGTTGAACGTGTTGGACTATTCGGTTGTCACCGTTCCTATTTCCAGAGTCAAGGATTCCGACGAGCCTTACGAGCGGACAGACTTTGCGTCTGAAAACGACCGCATCAACTGGGAATACTACAATAAGGATTTCTACAAAGGAATGCCAATAGTCGTCCAGCTGGTGTGTCGCCGATACGAGGAGGAAAAGTGCGTTGCTCTTGCCAAAAAATTATTGAGTGCAATTTGAAATACAAAACGTATAATTTTACTTCCATAGCGAGTTGTCGTTATTTCGTGGTTTGATTCTGTCTCTTCATCAGAGACTCCTCAGTTCCGTACTGTCTGAAATCTTTGTCGCCTTCGACAACGTTACGGATCTTATCCATATTTTTGGTTTGCTTGGCCCAGTATCCTTTATCCTTCTTGGAGTTTCTGTTGAACAGTTCCTTGTCAGGCTTTCTGTAAGAGCCCCCCAGTCTGTCCCACAGAGTGGTGAACTGTCCGTAGTTGTAGTTGAAGTACATGTGGTGAATGGTGTGGCATGCGGCACCGTTCACCACTGGATCGTCAGACATATATTCTCCATCGTGGATCATGACAGTCCAGAAGTTGACAAAAGTGAAGAGGAACAGGTATGAGACCTTGTGCAGTGGGAAAAGGAACGGATACCAGTGGTATGGCAGAGATTGAGCATAGCCGTCAACAGGGTGGAAAGCGTGCGAGGCAAATGGAGTGCAGACAATCCATTTATGGTGAGGCTTGTGCAGAACCTTGTAAATAGAGGGCCAGTGCAGCCATCTGTGAATGAAGTAGATGCCGCAGTCTGTGAACATGATGAAGCATGGAAGCTGGTACAGCAGAGCCCACCAGCCTCCGGTGCTCTCGTTCACCTCGTAGTACAGTCTGGAGTGTCCGTGAAGCTCGAGCAGGAACCAAGGGACTGTGAGCATGACCATAACCGGGATCGAGGAAGAGGCCTGCTTGATCTCCAGAGACATTTGGTTTTTGAGGTATCTTGGGTGGTTGAAGTTGTTTTTGTCGTAAACGAAGTGGTACGATGCGGCAGCCGTCAGGAAGTAAAGCAGCCAACCAAAAATCGACATGATCCAGAACAACGAGATCGACTGTCTGATCAGGTTGCTTCTACCCAATAGGGACATGTGGGCGTACGGAGTTTCGTCAAAAAACAAGTACTGGTTGTTGACACCGTAAATCTCCTTGTTGGAGCTGAAAATATGTGGGAGGTTGGCGGCCTCAGAATAGCTCAGGGCAGCTTGCGTGCCATTGTTGATCATCCCTGCCAGATCCTCCAGAACCTGCGGAGTCTCAGGAAGGTACTTTGCCAGCGAGAGAGGCAAAAGTGTAGCGTAAGCACGGTCGAACACATAAGTGTCACAAATCTCTAGCACGATATCCATGTGGACGTAGCGGACGAATTGATATGAAGAACAATGAACAAGATTGGCAGCTCAGGTACTTATTGGTACAGTAGAGAAACAAAAGCGTGCTCTAGCGAGAATGAAAAGGTGATGGTGCTGTTCTATGAACCCAACCGAATCTAAATAGTACGATTTTATTTTTTTTATTTATTCCTAGAATAGCGCCTCGTTCATCTCGTTTAGCATGCAAAAAATTGTACGAAAAAACGAAGCCGGCAGTAGAAAATCATCTCACAGAACATCGAATTAATTCGCGAAGCGGCAAAAAGTGTTTTTTTTTTCTCGTTCTCAGTCGCGTCCTAACTCCGGGCTGTGCTGTATCCGACTCCGGGTCGGGAGTAGTACCTATCGTAGAAAACCGGCGGGCCATGGTAGCAGACTTCATGAAACGGGCCCCATCTACTGTATACAAGGACCCGATCTGTGCCTGTGCGAGCACGCTATTGGCTACCAACAAAAACTGCAGTGGTGTTTTGTTTACTTTACAAATGCTTCCCCAGCAGACTCAACATATATACCCCATCTTATGTTTATAAAGAGGGAAAAAATATCGCAACTAAATTGGCAAAAAATTAGTATTTAAATCTCTGCAACTTCTTTGTATTTTTATAATGTTCAAAGTGGTTCCGAGAACGTTGGTATTCCGTGCGGGTGTCATTTCTCGCTTGGTGCCAGGTCAGTTGAGATTCAAGAGCACAAAGGAGTCGAATTCGGCTTACAGGGTGAACGATAATTCTCATTTTCCTGAGGACTCGGCAGATGCTACCGCCACGATCTTGAGTGAGGCAATAGACTTTCAAAAGCGTATCAGGGACAGCAAGAATCGTGCCACGTGGTGGGAGCTCCTGAACAAGCAGAAAGAGAGAATGGATGAGGGAAAAAGCATCGATTCGTTCACTTTGGATGATGTCAAGACTGCTGACGTTTTTGAGAGGACCAGAGCTGATGGATTTTCCTACTTGGTACTTCCTTTCAAACAGGACGGATTCCTCATGGATAATTATGTGAACGTTGCTGGAAGACTGAGATTCGGTAACCTGTTCCAGGACTGTGACTCTCTTGCAGGGCGAGTTGCTGCCAAGCATTGTAAGCCTGCAGAACCAATGAATGTGACTGCATCTATTGACAGAATCTACGTGACTCGCAAGATTGATGAGATCCACAAGTACAACTTCCTGATTGTTGGATATGTCACCTATACAGGCCGTTCCTCTATGGAGATTTGCATCAAGGGCTACTCTTTTGAGCATGATGTTCCATCCGAGATCACTCCTGAATGTGTGCAATTGTACAAAGACGAGTGTTTCCTTTCCGCAAACTTCACCTTCGTTGCTAGAAACCCATCTACACACAAGTCGCATGCCGTGAACAAGCTTCTTCCGTCCACCGAGCAGGAATGGATCGACTTTAAGCGTGCAGAGAGCCGTATTGCAGCCAAAAAGCTCAGAGCAAAACTAGAGTCCCTGGAGAACGTCCCACCAGCAGAGCAAGAATCCAAGATGATCCACAACTTATACACTTCATCCAAGAAGTTGACCAAAGACGAAATCGCGTCTACTAATATTGTCTCGATGGAGGAGACCAGAGTGTCTGCTACCCAAATCCAGCAGCCTCAGTATAGGAACCGCCATGGTGTTATATTTGGTGGCTATTTATTGAGACAGACTTTTGAGCTTGCCTACTGTGCAGCAGGAGCAGTTTCGAAGTCCAACCCAAGATTTATTTCCCTGGACAACACCACTTTCAAAGCCCCAGTTCCTGTTGGATCTGTGCTATATATGGATGCCAGTGTCTGCTACACTGAGCATATTCACGAGAAGAACGAAGTTTCGCCGTCCGCCGAGAGAATGAGAATGGTGCTCAAGGACTACGATACTAGTGCCAACGATATCAGTTCTGATGAGCAGGAGTATTTCTCTACTCCAGGTACTCTGATTCAAGTCAAGGTGGACACCAAGATTCGTACATTGAGCGACACCAACCTCACCGAGAGTGGAACGTTCGTTTATTCCTTCTTTGTGCCTCGTGACGCAAATGGAGAGTTCGACAATCCCGGCTACTGCTCCGTGATCCCTGAGTCTTACGGGGAGATGATGGACTATGTTGAAGGGCGCCGGCGTGCGTACGACACGGCTGGGTATGCACAGCAACTGAAGCTGTCAAGAGGGAACTAGCATATTTATCTATTTATTAAATACTATTCCAAAATTAAATTGATTAAAGTCTAATACAGAACGCAAGAATTGAATCACCAGGCTTCTTACAACATCGAGCTGTTCGAAGAATTTTCTATCACACCCTCGAAAGAGTGCTCGTTGCGGGGAATGTTGACTGCTTCGGAACCTTTGCGCTGGAAATCGACAAACTTCGCACTGGATTTACTGAGGTTCGAATCTGAGTAGTCGCGATGGAACTCTTCCTTTAGCGTGGAGAGGTCATGCGGACGATCCACAGCATCCACATACTCGCTCGAAGATGACTGGTCGTAGTTCACGTAGTTTCCAGAACCAGACGACATGTAAGAGGAGTTTCTGTTCAGGAATAAGCTTTGCGATTTCCGTTGCATATTTGGATCATCTGCCACCCTCACAGTCATCAGGTCGGTGGTGGCCACAGTGGCCAGAGACGTCAGCGAGTCTCTTGGCTTCCATTTGGATGCGCCATTGCGCCACGACTTGGTGATTTTCTGCGAGCGTCCGGTGATCAGTTCGTCCGTACTTTGGTGATTCATTGCTTCGTTGTACAATGATTGGGAACGCGAGTGATTGCTGTTGACGTTTGTCAGTGACGACGAGTCGTCTCCGTGCACAGCTGCCTCGTCCAGCTTCAGCACGTTGAGTGCTGACAGCCGTTTGGCGTGATCTCCTTCAACGTTCAGTGTCTCTGAGGTACCCTGCGGGTTAATATAGAAGGTTCCCTTTTGCTTCTTCTCGTCGTCTTCGTCGTCGTTCTTGGCCTTGCGTCTGCGCCAGCAGCAGCAGAAGATCAGGAGAGCGGCCAGGATTGCAGCAACAGGCAGGGCAACACCGAGTCCGATAGCAAGGTTTTTCTTGGAATTCGAAGACTTGGACGAAGATGTTGAAGTTGCCGAAGGAGAACTGCTGGTACTAGAGCTCGAAGTGGCGTGGGACGAGCTGGAGCTTGCAGTGGAGCTGGAGGAGTGAGAAGTAGAAGAGCTTGCCGAGCTAGAACTTGACTCGACCTCGCCGACACCTTTAATAACGAAGCTCCGGCTTTCTGATAGACTGTTCATGGAGGCCTCGATCTCGACATCAACCTCGTCAAAGTCATCAGGAACGTTTCCGACGAACGTGTGATTGGTGTCGTAAAAAGACAGCCAGTCCGCGTCTGAGAATCCAGCTTGGATATCAGTATCGTCGAGATCGGAAAAGTCGTCCTCAGACAGACTGTACATGAAGAACTCACCACGGGTGGCGTTCACTTCTGGCAAGCTGTCTGTGGTAAAAATGTCACTGTACACGTCGATCTCGAAGTTGAGGAAGACCGAGTTTCCGTACACATCGGTGACAGTCACGTTAAGCAGTTCGTTCGAGCTCTGATCTTCTGGCACAGTTCCCTTGAGCTTGTAATTAGAGTCAAGCTCGACCCAGGATGGAGCCTGGTAAAGGTTCACGCTCGAGATGTTGCTGGAGTCTATACTGGATCCGTCCAGCAACACGTCCTGCATAGGAATGAGCACGTCGAACGCGTTTCCAGGTGAGACCTCGATCAAGAGGGCCGACGACACGTTTGTGGTCAGCTCGTGCGCGCCAACAACAAGATAGAATGATCCGTACGCCCCAGTGTAACCGGTGTAGTCGGTTGCGATCAAGATGAAACCGAACTCTTGCGAAGGAGCGATCTGCGAGTTGATAGCTGGTGCAGTTCCAGAGAAGGTGAGGGTGTCCTCGTCGAAGTAGCACCAACTTGGAAGCGAAGTTCTGTTGAGCGATTTTCCGTAGTAGGCGACAATTTGGTTAGAGGAGCCAGAGGCCATTTCAAAAGTATCGTTAGAGAACTGTATGCTGAACTCCGTTTCAGGCTCAATGATCAGCCCGTCGTATCCATTTGTCTCTCCCATGGAGACCAACTGCGAGTAAACAGAACTCTTAAGTTCAGGACCAGCCTCATTAGAAACAACAATTGTAGCAGATTGATTGTATGTTCCCGAGTTGTCTTCTCCAACCAGATAGAAAGAAAGGGCATTAGTAGCGTCGCTCTCAGAGGGAGTTCCAGACAGAGTCAAAGAGGACTCGTCAAACGAGAGCCAATCAGGAAGGCCGTCGACAGAATAAGCAACGGACCCGTCGTCAGTTTCGTATGTTTCCTTGTTGATTGTGAAAGAGTACTCTTCACCAACTCTTGCGACATCAGGTAGCTGTTGGGCCAGCGGGAACCCCGAGTAGGGTGTGGCGGCCGCCAGCGAGAGTAGAGACAAAAAGCTCAGTCGTAACATGAGTGAGAATTTGGGAGGGATGAATTTGTTTTTAAGGCAACGCGGTCCAACAATAACAAACGAAAACGCGTCTGGATTGAGAAAAAAATCCACCAAAAAGGGAAAGCAGGGATGGACAAGGGACAAAAGATTCGCATAAGGCATATGCACCATCAGCAAGAGACGTGTTTGTGCGAGTCCTGTGAGATCCACCTTGGCACCGCTGCTGGACAGCAGCAGTACACAGCAGTTTGCATTTCCAAGACTTGCGGAAGATCTGGTGCATGGTGTGACGGGGGTGTCTCAGAGTCTGTGCAAGGATGTCAGTTTTTTTCTTGCTATTAATATTAATCTGTGCTGTTCAACCGCCAGCAGGGCTGTTCTGTAATTGCCCATTGCTAGCATCATTTGCTATCGTGCCGTTCTTCAGTTATCGCCATGCCTCCTAAATTGGTATCATCGAGGCATGTACTGCTGTCGCTCACTATTTGCGGCCTAGCAATTCTTTCTCTTATTGCATTTAGTTTCCTAGAGCAGTTAGATGAACCTGATGCTGCCAGTTGCAGAAGCGTCTACATGTCCCCGGCTTATGCCCGCGTCCATGGATTTGATGAGTCCCACACCCGGTTTGCCTCCAAATACTCTCTGTATCTCTACCGCGAACAGGGCAAGGACTCGTTGCCTAACGCCGATGGACGTTCTCTCAAGCTGAGTGGCACCCCTGTTTTGTTCATTCCTGGGAACGCTGGAAGCTACAAACAAGTCCGCTCTTTGGCTTCCCAGTCTGCAAACTCTTACTACAACGACCTGGCAAGCTACAAAAGTCTCAATCCCAACGTCAACAGTCTTGATTTTTTTACAGCTGACTTCAACGAGGATTTCACAGCTTTCCATGGACGCACCATGCTGGACCAAGCTGAATACCTGAACGATGCAATCAATTTCATTCTGAGCCTATATGAAGAAAACCACACGCCTGCAAGATCTGTTATACTGGTTGGACATTCCATGGGAGGTATAGTTGCTCGAGTAATGATCAGTCTTCCGAACTATGTTGAAGACTCAGTCAATACTATAATCACTCTGGCGGCGCCCCATGTGGCTGCTCCTGCGACGTTCGATGCAGATTTGCTTCATGTCTTTGCGTCGACCGATGATTTCTGGAGACACGGATTTGTGACTTCTAACGAGGCTTTGTCTGATTTCAGCCAGCTCGCTCGCAAACGGCTCGAGAATATGTCGCTAATCTCCATCACCGGTGGCATGCTGGATAACATGCTGCCGGCAGACTACACCTCCTTGACTGGTTTGGTTCCGGAAACCAATGGGTTTGCAGTTGCAACAACAGGTATTCCTGGTGTCTGGACCCCTATTGACCATTTGGCAATTGTATGGTGCGACCAGCTGCGGAAGGTTCTAGCTCAAGTTCTGCTAAAGATCGTGGACAAGAATTCAATCCACCAGACGTATCCACTCAAAAGGCGGATGGAGCTTTTCCGCAAGGACCTGTTCACCGGTTTCGAAGAGGGAATAGCTCAAGATTTCGACTCCTATAAAGCGGGAAGTGGCAAGCTGGATCTTCCATATAAACTCAAAATCGACACCAAACAACTAAAGGACACCTCAAGGGAGCGGAACCTGCAATTGCCCAAATTGAAGACCAAAAGAGAATACATGGGAAGCCCTGATATGCATTTGTTCTACATCCCAAAAGATGGGCTCAAGTTCAAATTCAACTTCTTGAGCTCGATAAGGCCTGTGGACATTGCCGATCTGGGAGAAACAGCAGCCCCTTCGATCATGTTGTGTCGTACTCCTTCGCCCGATAAACACACGTTCAAAAAAGAATTCGATTACACCACAGGCACCACAAGTCAAGCAGTTCAGCTGGAATGTATCGATGCGCATCGGGACATCCATATGGTTCCACGCTCGTATAACGAGTCGGTGTCTGCAGGAGAGTCCTCGTTCGGTGCATCTAAAGAGCCATTTTATGCTCTTCAGCTAGACAGCAGAATCCTTTCCATGTTTGATGCAGTGATGGTGGCCGAGTCACCAGTGCCAATAAAGGCTCCTGACTTCCTCCTCGCCGATCTCGAGCTCACCCAGGCTACCAACCTTGTTCTTGGGGACGAAAGCTTATGGAAGCTATTCACACGGGGATACGATACGACGTTGCCAGCACATCGCCCGATTTCTGTCAATATCAAGGTCCCCGCTGCCAGATCGAGCTTGCTCGCGTACCATTTCGATATCGGCTTCCAGCAATCGCAAACAGAGCGTTTCTCCCCGATCATCAGTCAGCGAATCAGAGACGAGACCAAATGGCATATCAATATGCGTGACAATAAAGGAATTACAGTCTCTATTCTTGGTGTGTCTCCATATACTCCGTTCACGGAAGATGGGGACTCGTCTCTGGAGCTTCAGTTATTCTGTGACTCTCTGGGTTCTGCCCAGATCATGGATATCTATTTAACTGTTGACTGGTTCAAGTCGCTCAAACTGCTCGTGCTAAAATACAGACTTTCGGTGTTCAACTTCCCCGTGTTCATCACTACTTTCGTGTTGTATCTTCAGTTCAAGAAATACATCGAGGAGGGTATATTTCCATCATTTGGCGAAGGCATGCTGATGCTCTGCAATCTACACATTCTTGGTCCTATGTTCTTGACGTTGAGCGTGTTGTCGAGTATTGCATCGCAGTCGTCTTTCAGAAAGCTCCTGACGTATTTCGACCCTGTCGGGTTTGGAGACACAGGACTCATGCAGCAGATTGAGAAGTCCAGGGTCTACATTAACCTTTACTTCCTTGGGCTTGACGAAGAAGCACTCTGGTTCTTTGGGCCTCTAGTTCTTATCATTTCGATAGCACTGGTAAGTGCTGTCTACTCCCTTCTTTTGGGAATCATCTGGACAGTCACGGGTGCCCTTCGGAGACTTCCAGACACAGGGATGTTGAAAATCAGTAGGTCTGGAACTTACAGCAAAAGAAGAGCCTTGGGAACAGCAACGATTCTCGCGCTAGTTCCGCTCTACATTCCTTATCAGTTTCCATACATCGTCTGCTGTCTGGTCCAGTCGACGGTGGTCATTCGCGCGTTTTTGCTGACTCCTGCGCAGCGGCACGGTATGGTGGAAAACTTCAGAAACTTCAATCTGTCGCTATTGGTGCTCATGCTCTGGATTTTGCCAGTCAACATTCCAGTATTGATTGTGTGGATTCACAATTTTTCACTTCGTTGGGCAACCCCATTTTCCTCCCACCACAACTTTTTGGCCATCATCTCAATCGTGTTCCTTGTGCAAAATAATGTTGCTGGAAACATCGTTTCGAAGCCAAGCTCGTCAATTACCATATTTGTCACTAAATTTACCATCGCGTACTTTTCGATTTGTGCTCTAATCTATGGCACGCGACATTTGTTCTGGTTACATTACTTGTTCAACTTCCTGTGCGCTTGGCTGCTGATACTGTTTCTGGATGACATTTGGAATGGCCATGTGAAAAACATCTCCATGGTCCGAAAAGAAGACGCCTCTTCCAAACTACATTAGCATACTTTGTAACAATAGATTGTAATGCTATAAGGGTAAATGCTCTGCCCAGTACCCCTTAATGTTGAGGTATGAAAGCGAGACCTGTCTGAATTCGTGCATCCGGGTCGACGCGTCGATCGGCGACGAACTGGCAGCAGACTGGGTCCGATGGAGAACCCAATCCTGTTGGATGAGTTCGTTGAAAAGCGACGATTCTGTAGAGATGAGAATCTTGAACGTGGCAGGAGGGTCCAATGGCTCGGCGCTCTCGAGCTCGTTGATCACCGAAAACAAAAATGCCTGGAACTCGGCATAGACCAAATTGAGTCCATATTCTGGTGAGAGTTCTGCTGTCGAGTCGGTTCTCAGTGCCTCGAACAGGGGCGAGTTCGTAAAACTGATACCGTACGTTTCTGCCTTTTGTAGCGAACCGGGTCTGTACACCTCCACAAATAACCTGTTGAGAGTTCCGTGCTGGAGCAGGTCCAGTAGTTTCACTGCCAGGTTTTTGAGGTATGTTTTAACGTCTGGATGTCTGGAGGTGTACACAGGGAGATTGAACGATCTTGCGCGCTCAAACGACTCTGGCGGGTATATTGAGCGATGGTACCATATTTGTTCGACGGTGCATTGAATTAATTCCACAATCAGTGGGATGATCTTATCGATCATAAAATAATTAGAAATTAACTTTTTTTTACGCGTATGACCTTGACACGAATTGGAGGTGACGATGTTCACAACATCACCTCGGGCCAGGTCATCATTGATTTGGCGACGGCTGCAAAGGAGCTGCTGGATAATTCGCTGGATGGTGGCGCCTCACAAGTCACTGTGTCTTTTAAGAACCATGGAGTCGACTCCATAGAAGTTAGTGATAACGGCAGTGGGATTGACGAGCAAGACTTTGCAAATCTTTGTATGAAGCACTTCACATCCAAACTAACCACTTTTGAGGATGTTGCCAGTGTAAGAACTCTGGGTTTTCGTGGGGAGGCTCTGAGCTCCCTCTGTGCTGTTTCGAGCGTGGCTATTTCTACCTCCACCAAAGCGACACAGCCTCGCGGCTTTCGACTCGAGTACGACCACCGCGGTCTTCTTAAGACTCGCGAGGTCACCAGTAGGACGTGTGGCACTACTGTCACGATTGGTGACATTTTTAGCAATCTTCCTGTTCGCAAGACTGATTTGGCAAAGAATAGCAGGCGAGAATTCCAAAAGGCAATTACTCTGTTGCAGTCGTACGCGTTGATCAAGACAGGAGTGCGAATTGTTGTGCAGCATGTTGATTCTCGCGGCAAGAAGAATGTTCTTCTGGCTACTACTGGCTCGTCTGAGCTGAGAAGAAACGTTCAGAGCGTATTTGGAGCGAACGGCATGACAGGACTTGAGTCTGTTGATTTCGAGATTAGTATTTCTGGAAAATTCAAGCTACGCAGTTGCAATATCGATCTGCGTGTGTTTGGGTTCATGTCGAACTGTTCGTTCGGCAAGGGTAGATCCTCAACCGATCGCCAATTCTGGTATGTCAACGGACGGCCAGTCAAGATGCCGCACTACTCCAAAGCTCTGACCGAGGTTTACAAAAGCTACAATCATCTGCAATGTCCTGTGTTTCTGCTGGACTTGCAGCTAGATCCTCAGTATGTGGATGTGAATGTGACTCCTGAAAAACGCACTATTTTTCTTCATTGCGAGACACTGATAATAGAGGCAATCAAGGAACGGTTTTCGGAGATCTTTGCTGGGCAAGAGATCAGCATTCCGAGAGCTGTTCCGCGGGTGAAGCAGCGACAGCTGCAGGAGGAGGAAGTGGGAGGAGTGGAGGAGCAGGAAGCGCAGCGGCAGCCTGAAATTGAGGAGCGGCTGGATGACCAGCACTGCCACCCGGAGGAGTGCGACGGACAACTTCCACCTGTGATCAAACAGGAGGACGATATCGACTGTCCCTTTGAGTCTGCACAGCAAAGCAACGAGTCCGAGGAGTACGACCAGTCCGAAGAGCCATCGGAGGCAGAATCTGAGGAGGAGCCAGACCAGAGTCCTTCTTCGTCTGCCCTTCGCTCGTCTACGCTTCGACTGGTGTCTACAGCTCCCACAGACCGCACTATTGCCGACACCGAGCCTAGTCAATCCAGCCCGGAACTGACTCCACAGTTTTCCCGAGAATCAGGACCCGAGAGTCCGGTCATGTCACCAGAAAGTCCCAGCTCGACTCTGCAACAGACCACTCACGAGTCTATGGACACGGTTGTTACGTCTCCGCTGAAATTGAAAAAGCAGCTCGACCCTCAACCTACAAGTCAACCTAACACCAGCTTTGACCCCCCACAGCCTAAAATAGCTACTGGATTTTCCCTAGCACGCAGTTCCAGCACCTTGCATGACTCAGAAGTAGTGCTGGCTGTTTCGCAGGAGCTGTTGAAACACAAACGTCCCAGACTGGAGGGACGGCCTGGGTCACGTGGGAAGGTGGACGACATCACCGATGGGGCAGAGGCTGAGCGCAAGTTGGCTCTGTCGGTGTCGAAAAAGGACTTTCTCGCAATGGAGATCATAGGCCAGTTCAATCTAGGCTTTATTCTGGTCACCAAAAAAGATAAATCGGGAGTCCATTTGTTCATCATAGACCAGCATGCCTCAGACGAAAAGTACAATTTCGAACGTCTGCAGGCAGAAACGATTTTCCATAACCAGCCGCTCGTCGTGCATCAACAGCTGGAACTGAACGTGATCGACGAACTTGCAATCATGAACAATCTGGAGGTATTTGAGAAAAATGGATTTGGACTCGAGGTGGACGAGGATCTTGAGCCTGGCGGCCGCATCAAGCTAGTCTCGCTGCCATATTCTAAAGATACTACATTTGACCTGTCGGATCTTGACGAGCTGATCCACCTGGTCAAGGAAAACCACGGCAAGGGCGTTCTGCGTCCGTCTAAAGTGCGAGCCCTGTTCGCTATGCGAGCTTGCAGATCGAGCATCATGATCGGCAAACATCTGAATCACAAAACAATGACCCGGGTCGTTCGCAATCTGTCAAATCTCGACAAGCCTTGGAACTGCCCTCACGGACGCCCCACCATGCGTCATTTGATCGAATTGGAAAAATGGACTACATTCAATAGAGATTATGAAACATGATACCCGGGCAGTGCTTTTAAAAAATCCATTGAGTGTCCCAATCCGGAAATATTTATTTGATATCAGACCAGACATCCTGTCCTATCTGCCACCAATACCGTATAAAAAGATGTCGCGCGCCCCAGATTTCTGGTCTCACTTATCACAATGGATAGCTACTCTCTTCCCTCTGGCGTCATCCCTGAAGATGTCACTCTGAACTACACCTCGGTGTACGGCCCCACCCAGGTCACTTTCGGCGACCTCGACTCGTACATGTTCTACAACCTCAAGCTGGGCGTCATCTACGGGGTCCGCATTGGTCTCGCTGCAATGTGTATTCCTGTGATTTTCCTGATCAGTAAGAACAGGACCTCTACTCTCTTCATCCTAAACGAGATCAGTATGCTGGTCATGATGGTCCACTCCATCATGTGCGCCAGTACCGGCTTCAAGACCTATGCTACAATGGCCTACAACTTCCTTGGATACTACTACGACGACAAGTCGTCCTCGGATCTGACTGCCGCTACCAATGTTGTCTATGCAGTGCTGATCGCACTCACCACAGCTTCCATGAGTTACCAGGCCCACATCGTGTTCCGTGGCCCTTCGTTCCATTACCGCAACTTTGGCTGGGCAGTGGTTGTCTTTTCTGCCCTACTAGGTGCAGTCTCCACCTCGTTCTACTTTGCTACTGCGGTGGTCAACAATATTGCCCTATACAATATAAATTACTCTGCTCCATCTTGGCTGGCAAATGCAGCCCAGATCGCATACGCAGTGTCGTCTTTCATCACTTCTGGAATTCTCTCGACTAAACTGCTGCTGGCAATTCGCACCAGAAAGTTCCTGGGCCTCAAGCAGTTCAGTATCTTCCATATCCTCTTCATCATGTCGTTCCAAACTATGATCATCCCTTCAGTCTTGATTGTGGTCTCGTTCAAGGATTTCAACAACTCTGCAGGCAGTGGTGAGCTTTTGTACATCTTGGGAACAGCACTGATTGCAGTCTCTCTTCCTTTGACTACCATGTGGGCCAACTCCTCCGTCAACGAGAGCACAGTCTCGTCTGCCTCCAACACTTATCTCCAGAAGGTCAACAGCTACATGTCCTACGGCTCGGAAACAGGCTCCTCGCCTTCCACGTACAAGTCGGGAGCCAGTATGCGCGACGAAAAGGACCAGGACTCACACTATCTGGGAAACAGTCCTAATTCTGAAAACACCGACAAGAATTTCTGGTCCGAGGTGCAATACCTGACCCACGGTCTCGAGCCTTCTGATCTCGACGACGAAGACTGCGTTCATGCTACTGTTGAAACTTCCATCACCAGGAGATAATTAATATCCAAACCGTTTACTCGAGTAAATATCTACCAATTAGTCTCGAAGTCAAGACATGGTTGTAGTCTGAGGCATCGACCTCCTCTTCCGAGCCCTGCTCTTGTGCGAGCTCTTGAGCAGCTCCCAAATAGTAGCTGACTATGTTTTCAAAGTCCATTGCACTGCCTGTGGTGGTGATGTTGTCGTAGACAATCACGCCGTGGTCTGCCAAAGCGTGTCGCTGGTATTCGACAGCAGGCAGGGGAGCATAAGCAGTGGTGTTCACCTTGTGCTCAATCACTGCCTCGCCGTGATTGCCAGATGGAGACAGCGTGAAGTTCGAGGTTCCGTTCTCGGTGTGCAGCTCCTCTAAAACAGGCAGTCCGTTCATAGTGGTCTTGATACCGAAACTTTTGGTAATGTTGACCTGGAAGTCGATATTGGGACCTGGCGACGGCATGTACTCGGTGTCAATCTTGATTGGCTGCTTGAACTCTTTTTCCATCTTCGAAACAGTGTCATTGGTAGCTGGATCCAATTTGGAAATGGAATATAAATTGGAAGGAATGGCCACCACGGACTCCTTGAGACCGTGTTCCTTGATCAACATGATGTTGGTGTGATTGGCTCCTGACGCAATTTCTAAAATATGAGACTCAGAGTTGCCGTCCGAGAATGTGTAGTTGAAAGTCGAATTGATCTTGTTGGTGTACTTGGCTTGGACCGTTTGGGTGTAGAAACCTGAGAATGGCGGAGAAAAGCCAAAAGCCTTGACTGCGGTTGTGTTTTCGTACGCTAGGATCTCTCCAGACGAGTCCACCACGAGAGGATCTTCCCAGGTGGCGATGTTTCCGGATGCAATCCAGTTGGATCCAATTCCTGTAGCAGTTTCGCCTATTTTGAGGTCGTCATCCAAACAGTTCGAAACCTCAATTGAAACCTGTGTAGACTGCTCCCAGAGCACCGGCAGCAGCGGAGTGAGCTCCAGGTTCATGACCTTAACGTTGAAGGCGCCCGTAGACACAATTGGACTCCACAGAGCTGGTGACAGGCCACCAGTATACACCACGACATACGGGTTGATAGAATAGACCCGGATGCCATCGACGAACACGTTGACTGTACGGCACGGACCATGGCCAGGGTATTTCTTTCCAAACAGATTCTTCTGCTCGTTCAGAACGTTCGAGTACCAAAATTCTTCGTCAGCATTTCCCGAGAGATACAGTTGCAGCATCACTTTGGTGGTGTTAGGACTCAATTGGGGAATCACACCATCCAACTCTGAGTCTGGCAGATACACAATTGGGGGTCTCTCTGGACTAGAAGCCGTGACAAGAGGGTATATTTGGTCTGCTTCGTCATGGAACTTGGTAGTGCTCTCGACGTTGTAGAATTTGATACTCATACTGACATTGAACACCCCAGTCAACCGGGGCGTCAAGAGGTTGTCCAGCTGGAACATAAGCGTAGCATCATCTTCAAACATCCGCGCGTACAGGGAAACATCTCTCTCCGAGTACGAGTGAGAAATGGACCCGTGGGGCTCGATGGTGCTAGTTCTCCAGATTTCAATACCGTTCACATAAAGATGTGCCAGACGATCATACTGCACTCCATCGACCCAGGTGTCGAGAGTGATGATGGCCTTGTTGAATGTGACGTTAGGGCTCTGATACTCGGTGACGAACGGATGTCCCCAACTATTACCAAAAGAGTAATTAAATAGGTGCTGCTCGAAAACCGGCACTCCGTAGTCGATGTTTGGGAAATTGACCTCTATCACTTCGGTCGTCGAGGAAGAGAACAAACCGAGCTGAGGAATTGGCAGAGATGGCATTCCCATCATGTAGAGTAGCACAAATGCGGCAGTGGCCTGTGCAATTCTGAGAAACTTGGAGCTTCTGTGCCAAGTGACGTTTTCGGGCCCTGTATTATTCTGGTTCTGTTCGAGTTTCTCGTTTTGACGAGTCAATTTTGCGCCATTGACATTCCTGTGTGTGCTTCTGAGTCTCTGAGCAACCATCTGGTTCCAAATGGATAATTCCCTAACGAGGCGGGCACTCCTCATTTTGAAGCAATAGTAATAATAATAAGGCTGTAAAAAAATATTTCTTGACTTTAGTTTATCTATGATACAAAAAATACGACGGATATTCAATTCGTTCCGTTCCGAGGAAGAGGAGAGGATGTACTCCCGGAAAGCTGTACGTACGTGACACTCCATACTAACCCCAGTTCTATAACTTCATGGGGTTCCTGACCTCGTGCGTGGTGTTCTCGTTTGTGGCCCAGAGACTCAGTGCCCAGGATCTACGACATCTCAGAAAAGAGCTACTCAAACAATCATAAAGTCATGCATTGTGCGTTCTATGCATTTATACACAGGAAATATCCAATCATTCTTTGTCGCTAATCAAGTAAGCCTTGGCCATCTCATAGGCAGTCCAGCTGATGGCTGTGGACGGCACGTTGAATATGACCCGCGGTCTGAGTCCTCTCCAAAAGGCACCCTGGCCACCGGCTTTGTACAAACCCCGAGCTGCACTCTTGAAGCCAGTCACATTCGGTATGGAGCGGGTCTGCAGTGCTGTCTTGATGCAGTCTAATGGGGTAGTGAAGGCAGCTGCTGCTGCTCCACTTATTCCTCCAGAAATACAGTGGAGAATCGGGTTGTAGAGCTGATCTGGGTTCAGCTTGGAGCTGGCATACTCGTACACTCCGAAGTTGATGGCTGCAAATGGTATGTTCAGAATCAACGTGGCCGGGTACGAGATGAAGAAAGGCTTGACACCTTCCTTTTTGTAGATATTCCATGCGACATTGTGAAATGAAATGTTTGATGTGTGTTTTTTATTGATAATCTGCATGCGCTGCTTCAGCACGTCGAATGGAGTCATGAGAGCGTCAGAAGTGATCGTGGCGGCAATTCCAGACAGCGAGGCGATTACTGGATGTTTTTCGTCTGTGATGAAATTTGCCTGGCTGTGACTGTGAGAGCTCGTGGATATTTGACAGAGTGCAGTCTTGGTGGACTCGAAGACCAGATAGTAGACAGCATGAGCGGGACCAGCACCGAGTACGACAGATGAGACGCCTCTCCAAAGCGCCACTGCCCCCTCCGTAGAAGATATCTTGGACCAGGACTGTATTATCCCCTCATTCAGCGGAACTTTCATGGTCTGCATCCGAGTTTTGATTGCGTCGATGGGGTACATCACCGTGTGCTCCATGATACCCGCAAAAGCGCCTGCAGTCAATTGAGCAATGATAGGAGAGTTTTCGGGAAGCGATTCGTAATCGATTTCGACACCATCGTGGGCAGGACGGACATTCATGTGAGCTTGTCGTTCTTTACCGGAGAAACCTTTTTCGTCCAGTTTTTGATCTTTGAGTATTGGCTGAGTCGAGGTCATCGCTCTAGCTATTTCCGAGATATTCAAGGCCTGAGTTAAAGGTGAAACGCCCAAAGTATCTAGTAGTTCGGAACAATTGAAGTACCGGCTAATTTGCTTTGCTGATAAATTTTTAGATTCCTGGCTCTGGCAAATTTTTTATGTCAAGCAAGAAGTTGAAAAATTTTAAATGCAGCCAATCTTGAGTCTATGTACAATACCCCAACTAATTTAGGGCAAATATCGATTGGCGTATCTAAATCACCGAGCTCGTATTATCGGGCAAATTATTTCGCTCGCCAACTGTTGCTGGTTTTCATGCCTCCGCCGGACTCGGCTTTGCAAGCGGCCAAGAATATTACGTAATTTCCACACCCAACCTAGGGTGCGTATGGCCTACTAAGACTAGCGGGCTGCGGCGATAACCCTCCTAGTGTAGCGGATCCGTTGTGTAGAAGCGCAAGACCATGACTCACATTGTTCGGTTATATCGTCCGACAACTGCAGCCAATCGCAGCTCACCAAGATCTGCTTTTCCCAGAAAATGCTCGTGGGTCGCCCCCCTGGTGGTGTACGGGTGTGTTCTCCCCCAATCCGGGTCAAATGGGCAGATAAGCCTTTTTAATTAGGTGCAGTTTCAAGTGTCTCATCATGGGTCTGAGATATTCCCAATGTCTGGACCCGGATGGGCTCGACAACGAAGATCGAATTGTTTCCAGCAAATGTAGACACGCCACACACTCGTGCTATGACAACTCCACGTCCTCTGACGTGGATGAAGACGAAGATTGCGATTCCGAACCCCGGTATCATTTGTTTTACACCCGGGGGGCCTCCACAAGGATATTTCACTCGCAGCAAGCGCGTTTCATGACAGGCAATGCGCACGCACGTCGCTCGGGGCCCCTGTATCGCAAGAACTCGAAATATAATAAGAATGGACTGGCAATAACGTATGGGTGCGGCCAGTGTCTCACGCATCTGTCTTCTTCGAATCAGATCATCAGTGATGAGTATACTGGGCAGACAGGAGAAGCGTTGCTTATTTATAAGGTTGTGAATGTGTTTCTGGGGGAGCCAGAGGTCCGGGAGATGACTTCCGGCCTGTATACTGTTTGTGACATCAAATGTCATCAGTGTCATAAACTGTTAGGGTGGAAGTATCTCAAGAGCCACCAGGCATCCCAGAAATTCAAGGAGCAACGGTTCATTTTGGAAATCAACAATTTGAAGGAGGTCGCGTAAGGTAGGTAATATGGATAATAATAACATGATGGTCTTTTTGGGTTTCTAGTCCAAAGTGAGAATCTTGGTTTGTGCCTCTGCCTCGGCTCTTTTTTGTTCGGTCCGGAGACGCAGCTTTTCGAGCTTCTGCTGTTTTTTCAGCTCTTTGAGCTTTCGTTTTTCGTCTGCTTCGCTCTGGGCGTTTTTCTGTGCTGGTTTCACATCGTACGATAATCTATCGTAAATCTTTCCGTCTTTTTGGAAAGATGCGTTTTTCTCTTCCAGAAGATTTTCCAAGAACTCTTGGATTTTCGTTCTCTTGGTTGTCTCAAGATCGTTCATCATGCTGGCATGTCCCTTGTGGCGCACCTCCCTCTCGAAATTTTCCTTGTCGTCAAGAACAATACGCAGCTTCTCACCCTTTTTCATCTGAGACTCTATCTCGTTTCGTTTTTGGCCATTTAGATCGTGGAGCGTGATCTGCCACGACACACGCACAACCTTTTCGTCAGGTTCGCGCAAATTCCTCTCTTTTTTTAATAGCTTTCTGGCCATTATAGGGTCTGACCGACTCATTTGTTGGCTCCTCTGTTGGTATAAATGATCAGAAAGCTGTTTTCTCACTGACTGCAGATCAGATACCCTAAGAAGAGCCACCTTTCCCGCCTCGGCCTCCTGTGAGGAGCCCATGAACAGGAATCCTTCTTTCGCAAGATCAACCTGCGCAATTGCCTTGCGCAGATTCATGATGCCAATATTTTTCCCGTCCTTGATCACCTTGACTAGACCCTTAGGCGAAGCGTCTTTCACCTTCTGCATCACTAATCGCAGAGTCTCCTGATCCTTCTGGGTCCCCCCTAGATCTTTGATCCTAAGGTTTCCACGCTGATGAGTTCTCGTGGCGTATGTGCGACAACCAGTGATGAACCCACGAAGCATAATCTATTTAATTTTTCAATCTCGAATATTTTTTTTTTTTTGCGTTCCTCACAATTATCCATCTTCATGTATTACTTTAAATATTTATTTCAACCACGAATCACCAAATCGTCCGGAATTCCAGCATATTCGTCGTACTTCATGACCAAGTTAATGTTCTGCAAGCATTGCGTTGAGGCACCTTTCAAGAGATTGTCAATGGTAGCAACCACAACAACACGGTCCTGCTTAGCACTCACTGCAAAAGCCCCAACAACAACTCCATGCTTTCCACTAATGTCCTTCACCAATGGAGCCTCTCCGCTCACCGAAATCAGCTGTTCTCCCTGGTATCTGTCTTGGTAAATGTTTCTAACCTCTCTGGAGGTCAATGGCTTCTTCAAAGGAATAGAAATGGTGTGAGTGATTCCTTGGAACCACTGAGCAACGTGAGGCATGAAAGCAACCGGAAGTCCCAGCTGCGATGAGATCTCACGCTCGTGGATGTGGTCGGTTAATGAGTATGGAATCAGGTTGTCTCTCAGCACATTGATATCATTTTTAGGCGAAGGTTTGGTTCCTGCTCCCGAGTAGCCAGAAACTCCGAAAACCGAAGGGACTCCAGAACAGTACTCAACCAGGGGCTTGATGGCCACCTGGGCAGCAGTGGCATAACATCCAGGGTTCGAGATCTTGCGAGCGTTGGCAATGACCTGTCTATCGTTCAGCTCAGGAAGTCCGTAGACCCATTCACCAGTAGTGTCGAATCTGTAGTCGGCAGACAGATCGATAATTTTCGAGCTTCCAGATCCACCCGCAGACTCAATGGCGTCCACGAAAGGTTTGCACACTCCGTTTGGCAATGCCATCACCCACACGTCCACTTCGTTATTGGCCTCCAGCTTCTTGATGTCCTCAATTTGCAGGTTGTCGTAGATAATCTCCTTCTTGTTGTAGCCCTTCAACTTCTGTCCCTTGAGCTCTCTAGACGACACGTGACTCAGTTCAAGATATGGGTGCTGGTCGATCATCGAAATGAGGTTTTGTCCTGTGTATCCTCTTGCACCAATAAGAGCCACTCTAGCTTTCGAGGTGTTGGTTCCCTCTCTGATAGGAGGATTAGGATTCACAGACGTAGCGAGACCTCTCTTGAACTGTCTGCTGAAACAACCCCCGAAAGTGCGTCTCTGGGTGCTGAACGCTCTGGACTGGCTTCCAGACTTGAACACGCCAGACTGTCTACCAAACACCTGTTTGGAAAAGCCTTCGACCAAGCTGCTGACCTGCTCGATACTCTCCACGCCGTACCAGAACAGAATCTCGCCGTTCTTGGCGAATGAGCCCTCTGCCTTGCTGAAAAACCAAGCAGTGTTAGGATCATCTTCTTTCACTGTCCAGTACAATGCTGGGTAGTCTTTCTTGATGGCAGTGAAGATGTTGTCAGTGACGTTGTTGAGCCATCCCGTCTTGGATGCCAGGAACTTGTCGAGCTTGGCCACACCAGTGGAGTCTTCCTTCACAATAGCCAAAACTTCCAATGGCTCGTCTCCATAAGCTTTGAAGTTGGTAGACTCCAAAGACTTGAGATAAGTTGCCACAGAGGTGGAACCAGACGAAAACTCTGGGTCTCTGTTCAAAGCAGTTCTGAGCAAGTCTGGTTGGCCGAACTCGGCAAGAGATTTCTTGGTGAACAGCTTGTAACCTCTTCTAATCAGGGTTCCAGCTCCGGAATCGGTGAACAGCTCCTTTTGCAGATCGTTCACGTCAATAATGGCCACCGAGGACGATCTTGGCAGGTGCATCAAAAGGTCTCTGATCTCCTTGATCTTGAGCTTGGTTCCGTACTTGACCCAGCTCTCCTTGAGCAGATCCTCGTACTCCTCGTCAAGGTTGATCACCGACACCTTCTCGCCAGTGTTTCCATTAATGATACCTCCCTTCTCGTTCAGATAAACAATCTTGAGAGGCTCAAACACTCTGGCAATCTCTCCAGCAGCCACATCTGCGTTCACGTTCAAAATTTGACCCGAAGAGGTCTCGGCAAGAGAAGTGAGAATAGGCAGAGCACCTGCCTGAATTGCAGCCTCAATTGGAGCCTTGTTGACCCCAGTGATGTCACCGACTAGCTGGTACTTCTCCTTGTCCAAATAATCAGCCTGGAAAACTCCAGCAGTAATTGGTCTAGCACGAACACCCATCTTCTCCAAAGCTGTCACCAGCTTCAAGTTCTGTTCCAGGAAACACTTTCTGACCACAGACATGGTTCTGTCGTCTGTGATACGGATTCCGTCAATATAATCTGGCTCGACGCCTTCGTTCTCCAGAATCTCGTTGATCTGAGGACCCGTGCCGTGCAAAACGATCGGGTAAAGACCAACGTGGTACAGAAACGCAAGACAAGATGCGAGTTCAGGAAGTTGTTGAGTGATAATAGCACCACCAACTTTGATAACAGCGAATTGCTGCTGAGAAACAGAAGTGAAATACTTGAGATACTGCTCGACCTCTCTCTTTGATCCAATATTGTTGAGCAATTGGATCACAGTGGATCTTGTGGAGTAGCATTTCACAGAGATTGGAGTCTTGGAAGACACTGTGCAGGAGCTCAAAATTGCAGGACATTGTGCTCCACGCTTGATGGCGTGTCTAGCCAACTGATTACGCAGATTGGCTGTAGTTCTAATCATGGGGTAGCTTGTGAGATTAAAAATTTTCAGTCATATGTTTCTGATGGACCACAGTTGCTTATGTCAGCGAAAATTTTTTAAGCGCGGGCCCCGTGGCTGGGGAAATTGCCTGTTTGGGGCGTGCGCCACTGCACCGCTGGCCGTGGCCGTGCCGTGGCTAGTTGGTATTGCTTATGTCATCGCTCGAAAACTCGCATTTGATTCCAATCAGTAAAATTTGTTACAACCATGTCGTCTGGGGCCACTGCGCAAGAGCAAATTATAGAATCCGCTAGAAGAAACAACGTCGAGCTGCTCGCGACAATTGCTGAGCAGCATCCTGACACTCTTGCGGACGTTGTTAACAGCGCAAGGGACGCCACTGGGAACACCGCTTTGCATCTCTGTTGTAAGTACGGATGTTACGAAGTGCTCGACAAATTACTTGATATTGAAGGAGTGGACGTCAATCCAACCAATCCCTTGAATGGGGAGACTCCGTTGCATTATGCTGCGCATTATAGTTTTGAGGAACCTGAATACGCCAAGTTCCTTATAGAGAACCTTGTGGAAGTGGGTGCTGATCCAACGATCCGCAACAAGGAAGGGCTCAAACCTGTGCAGCTCCTTGGAGACTCTAACGAAGAGGTGAAGATGGTCTTGGATGGTGCTGAATATGCTGCCCATGTGCAGGTTGACGAGGAGGAAGAGGTGGACGACGGCCCATCTGACGAGGAAGAGTGATCACAACAGTCGATCTGTTCCTTTCACTTTTCCGGTCCCCGGGTCGATCTTGGCACTGCGCGACCCAAATTGGATCGCTCTCTTGGGTTCCTGCTCCACAAATTGGAGCCCAAGTCGCCCAGCAAGCTGTCTCAGCGCAAACTTGCGCGTGATCTCCCCAGTTTCCAAGTCCATCCTCAGCTTATCTGCACTCCCCACTCCACTACACACAGCTCGGATAAACCCCTCGTCCAGAAACGGATACCTCACCTCCTTAGACCAGCACGAGATCACCTTGTCGTCACGTGACAGGTTTCGCGTGTGCAGGTTCGACAGGTCGAGCTGCAGCTCACGCACCAGCAGCTCCACCAGCTCGTCCCACACGTATACACTGGTGTCCTTTGGTGGCTTTCTGGCCCTCGTGCGTTTCACTTGGTTCGACAGACCAGTGAAGATTCGCTCGTGTCTTGTGTATCCTCCAAACAGCTCGTCAGCCCCCAATCCGCTGAAAAGCACCTTGCATGTACTTTCGTAAGGTTCTCTAGATCCATCAAGATTAACCTTATTCCCACAGCCCCGTGCTGCAAAATAAAATGCAATTGCAATAGACAAGTCCATTTCTGTATCATTCGGGTAGATTAGCTCAATCACCTTAGATCGATGCTCTAAATACTCTTCGTAGGGGACATCGACTTCCACCATATGGAATTTGACCTCCGGATACCTTTGCTGAAGTCCTTGCCAGCTCTTCAGTGCCAGGATTCGATCAGGAGTGTCGCCAGGCTGCGTGTTGGATCTTGGGTTGCAGAACGACACATTGAGGAGGTCGATCGACGCGTCGGTGGGTAGCTGCTCTGCAACTAAGGCTGCCAACAAAGTGCAGTCAAGGCCTCCACTGAAGAGAATGGCAACTTTTGAAGGTGAAGAGTGTGTTGGTTGAATTGTATTGAGGCGTTTCTTCACGCTGTGTGTCAGCTTCGAATGTAGCATATCGAGATCGAGCTCATTTTCCGTATCCTCAACTTTATACCTGTTTGGGAGCAAAAGGCTGGAATCAAAGTCTAATGTATCTAGTTTTTTGCTCTCCATATCATACTCATATATGGTTGCGTCTGTGCACTCTACCCACGAGTCACAGCATGTTGTTGGGGGGCAACTGCTGATGTATAATTCGCCGTTGTGAAGAAGGTAGCCGAGACTCTTTCTGCCCAAAATGTCTTTTCCAAAGTATACCTTATTGGTTTTTGTGTTTGTGATGCAATATGCAAATTCACCCTCGAGTTGGGCTATTGTTTCCTCGATATCAAACTCAGTTTCTATCAGTTTGCTTAGAATATATTGCAAATCATTATTTTCTATCTCTGTATTATAAAGTTCTCCATTGTATTGCAGTATTAAGTCGTCTTGCACTATTGGCTGTTGGGTCAGAGGAGCTCTTAATGAAAGAACAGACGAAAAAGTGTTGATATTCCCGTACTGTGTATTTCTCTGGAAGTATTGTGAGCTATCTGAGCCCCTAGCCAGAACCAAAGGGACTATTTCCTCAAATATGTTGTCCGCTAATGACTCTGGCGACGTTTCAGAATCTGTGTTGGGCTTGAAATGCCAAAGTATTCCGCACATAAACTTATTCAACCTCAAGTTTTTTTTTTGGATTAAAAATTATATCTTGTTTATGTCGTCTGGTAAGAAACTCCTTCTTATGGGCCGTTCCGGTTCCGGAAAATCGTCAATGAGATCTATAATCTTCTCCAATTATTCGGCCTTTGATACTCGGCGACTTGGCGCAACGATAGACGTCGAGCATTCAAACTTGAGATTCCTGAACAATATGACCCTTAACCTCTGGGACTGCGGTGGACAGGACGCTTTCATGGAGAACTTCCTCAACACACACTCAGACACACAAAATTCCAATTCATCAAACAACATCTTCAAAAAATGTGAAGTTCTCATCCATGTGTTTGACGTTGAGAGTAAGGAGGTCCAAAAAGACATTGAGATATTTAAGCGAGTGTTGGACAACCTTCACCAATTCTCGCCTGACGTCAAGATTTTCATCTTGGTGCATAAGATGGACCTCATCCAAATCAATAAGCGCCAGGAACTTTTCAATATTATGTTCAATAAGCTGCAGGCTGTTGCTCATGAAAACTACAACTTCGATATCAAAGGTTTTGCAACTTCCATCTGGGATGAAAGTTTATACAAGGCCTGGTCTCAAATTGTTTGTTCATTGATTCCTAATATTTCACTCTACGAGCAGCATCTATCCAAATTTAACTCCATAGTCAATGCGAGAGAGATGATTTTATTTGAAAAGACCACTTTTCTGGTTATTTCGTCAACCAACAAGTTCGCTATGAGAGGAGACGAACTGGACCCCAAGCGGTTTGAGAAGATATCCAACATCATCAAAACTTACAAGCAGAGCGTGAACAAGATCAGAACCAACTTCAACAATCTGATTCTACATGGTCGCAATTCGTCCATTTATCTGGACGTTCTCACCTCTAATATCTACATCATGATTATCATGGACAAACCGAAATCCTCAGGAGGACTCCAGGTGGACGATGAGAACCTTACTTTAGAAAACATCAAGATTGCACGCACACAATTTGAGAAAATCGAAAAGGGAAAATGATCTATTAGAGATAAAACTTCTTCTTCTCCTTGTCCATATCAGGACGATGTTCCCAATCAATCTCTTCCTTGATTCCACGTTGAATTCTGCGCAACTTCAAAGTGAACTGGGGACCCAACTCTTGCAGTCCGACTTTCTCCTCGTTCCTAAACACATATCTGTGCATCCGGAAAAAGATATAATCACGCTGGTTATGTAAAGTGATCACCTGACGGCCTTGGATTTCGGGTCTGTGGGGAATTAGAGACTGGAACAAACGTCCAACAGTCTGTCCCAGACGAGTTGTGAAATTGTTGAGGATCAACTCTGGTATATGATCTGTGGCATTCCCATGGCCTGCAATTGCCTTCTTGTCTCTGAGAGATGAGATGGAAAAATAGAATGTTGGACCCTGAGGTAGATGAATAAATGTGATGCCGTTTACCACTTTTTTGTCCTCGTTAATGACAATCAAGTCTGTGAAGTCTCTGTTGGAGCAATACTCACTCATATCCTTCATAGTGTACTCTCGCTTTCTCTTAACAAAGGTTGTGTTGGGGATTATATTCATTATCGTGGATGCGAATTTGTAGGCTGCCTTCTTAGCATGCGGACTTGTAGTGATAAGAATTTTTGGTTCTCTGTTTGTATCTGTGAAATAAGAAGCAAAGTCATCGTCTCCTTCCAGCTCAGTATTAACTGTCTCATCGTACACCCTCATGGATTCGATAGTCTTTGGAGCATTTTCCTCAAGACGTTTTTTCTTGAGTTCTGGGTTTTCGAGCTCTTCCTTTGCTCGAGCTGCCCGTAATTTGTGTCTCTTCTTGTTCTCCTCATCCTTGATCTTTGCAAACAAAGCTTGTCGCTTCTGTTTGTTTTTTATGGACTTAAGCTTCTCGGAAGTTGACATTAGCAGAGTTTAGAATTTTTTTACAATTTTTTTACAATTTTTTTATGTAAGAAAGATATTGTATTATTTTTCTGGAGCATTTATATAACCATTACCTTACCACACATCTTCCTGATATCTATTCAAAACTCTCAGGTTTTTCACCATGTCGGTTGCAATCTCCTCAGTGACCTTACGTTCTTGAGCAACGATCTTAATCAGCACAGCTTGAACGTCTCTAGCCATTCTGGCAGCATCACCACAAACGTAGAAGAATGCACCATCTTGCAGCAGCTCGTTGATCTCCTTGGCATTTTCCAGCATTTTATCTTGGACATAGACCTTCTTCGAAGTCTCTCTAGAGAAGGCAGTCACCATTTCGAATTTGTCGCCCAGCTTCTTGGAGTAATCAACCCATTCGTCCTTGTAGAGGAAGTCCTCGTTCGAGTTTCTGCAACCAAAGAAGAGGAGAGTCTTCCCAATAGGAGTGCTGTTTTCGACCTGCTTAACCTTCTCTCTGATGAATCCTCTGAACGGAGCGATACCGGTTCCCGGTCCAATACAGATGATAGGAGTGGCAGGATTCGATGGCAACTTGAAAGTAGATCTTCTCACGTGAACAGGGAGCTTGAATCTGTCGAACTTGTTTCTTGGACCAGCAAGATCGTAAGTAACAACTGGCTTGGTGCTAGTGTCCTTATTTTGGGCCAACTGGATGTTTTGGAGCAAGTTGGTGGCCACACCGGTGACGATGTGGTCCACGTTGGGATACTTGTCTTGCTCGACAACAGCAGTGACGTGAATGACTTGCTTCTCGCTCATAGAAGAGGAGGAGATAGAATAGTATCTTGGCTGCAAGTGAGCAATGGATTCTATAATAAATTCAAATGGAACACCAGACCATTTGGCACCACCACTGAGATTGGACAGCAAATCGGCAATATTGAAGTACTTTTCAGTCACTTCCTTGTGGAACAGGTCTTTGTCGGCACCAAGTTTTGTGGCCTTGGCCTTTGCCTCCTCAGATGGGGCAAATTGAGCCACAGAGGTAACGAATTGACGGGAAACAGGACCAGAGATCTCCAAGTAGTGTCTGACAATAGCATCATAAGTACTAGGAGAGGTAACATGGGGGTGAACTGTAGGATCGAGGGAGGTGATGGTGATGACAGTGTCTTTTTTGTCAGAAAGGCCGAGAATGTCCAAGAGCTTCTCAACATTCTCGTTGGAGTTGGAAGGCCAAATAGCCAAGTGGTCTCCGGTAGAGTACTTGAGGTTCGATCCAGAAACATCAAACTCAGCGTGGATACAGTGTCTGGAGTCTGAGTTGAAGAGCTCCTTACTGGATGTGACAGGAGCAAGATAAGGATGGGTGTGGTCGAATGGACCAAGCTTGAGCGCCTCAGCGTCCTCCTCAGATGAGCTCAAGTACTTGGCATTTGGCTCTCCCAAGGAGACCTTGTCCGAGCTGGTGGTGAGACCAGATTCCTCAACTTTGATACCTGCTTCATAGACAAGTTCGTGTTCCTCAAGACTCAATTCGTCCTTAAGAACCTCAAACAAACCGTCCTTCCAAGTCATGTAGTCCTCGTCCATGGTGGCTCTTCCATCATCTCCAAGGCCCAGCTGACCAACCAAAGAAGCGCCCTTTTCAGACATGACAGAAACGGTTCTTTTTCCCATAGCATTGTAGAACTCGTAGGTGGAATTTCCCAGACCGAAGCAGGCGAACTTGACAGTGGACAGGTCTTCACATTCGTTGTCAAGGTACTCAAAAAAGTCAACAGAGTTGTCAGGAGGCTCTCCTTCACCGTAAGTTGCAGTGAAAAAAACAATGAGCTGGAAACCTGGAACACTCGTAAAGATCTCGTTTAAATTATCGTAATCGTAATCTGCCATATCACCGCACATTGTTGGGAGAGAGAACCGTGTTTGGAACTCCTTGGCAAACTTGTGACTGTAGTCTTCAGCAGTTCCTGTCTGAGAAGCAAACAGCACCAGAGCTTTCTTGTTGTTGGAGGACAAGATCTCAACCAGATCTCTAGAAGATCCGCTGGAGACAAAAACACTGTCGGCAGACTTGCCTAGGAGCTTGTCTTTGGCAAAGTAGAAGCCAATAGCAATAACTATGGCAGACAAGACGCTGATATCCAATGTATCGAGAGCCATTCTGAGTAGATCTTCAAGAACAAAAAAAGATTGGGTATTTTTTTATTCAACAAGTTCCAGCACTAGAAAATAAAAATAGTAGATCAATTTTCCGAATCGATGAGGTGTATCGATGCTGGCAGTAGATAAAGAAAATGAATCTGGGATTACAACAGTCGTTCTGTTTAGTCTTCACCGTGCAAGAATTTATATATGTTCTAGCTGCAAATCGCGTGATTTAAAGCCGATAACTACTAGAAGCGTGTTTTTCTCGTTCATGTTACCTAATCAATTAATAAAAAAACCGGAGCTAGGCATCAAAATTGGAGTAGACACTAGCACTTAGATCGTCTAGCTCTTGCAAGTTGTTTAGAGTGTACAGGATCTCATTGTCGAGAGAGTTGTTCGTGAGCTGGTTCGATTGCTTTGTGATGGAAGCTAGTAACGAAGCCAGCTTGACGTTGGGTATCTGTGCCTGCTCGACCTCAACGACCTGTTCCTCATGATCTGGGTTCTTCTGCTTGTTGATCAGGTTGATAACGATGTTATCCAGCACCTTTGAGATTCCAACTGTCGCCAAAAGACTGATGATGGCACTGACTTGTTCGTTATTCAGGTAATCCTTTAGTTCGTCTAAAAGTCTGCTCATGTTCTCCGAGTTTTGTAAATTATTGTTGAAGTTGGACAGAAACTCCACATCATTTGTCTGTTGGAGTAGGAAGAACTCCATGTTTGCCGGTGGTAGCAGTGCCGAGATGATGGCCGAGTTGGCAGCTGGCTGCATAGGCTCTGTCTCTGGGACTTTGTTGATCTCTATGTCAATCATCTGCTGCGTCTTGTTGATCAACGTAGCAAACTCTTCCATCGAAAGCTCCTGTCTTGGATTAATATCGCCAAAAATGTCTTCCACGCTGGCCTCAATCTTGGCCTTTATCTCGACCCAGCCCTTGTTCAGCAGCCACCAGCTGAAAGACAAAAATGCCTGCTCAGCGAGGTTTTCCTCACCTCTCGAAGAACCGCCCATCAGCTCTTCGTCATCCTCCAAAATCGAATATCCAGACTCTAAAGACACGCCCGACTCGTTCTCCAACTTGATGCCCTTGGTTTTCGAGGCCAATCTGATTGCCGTCTCGAGGTACGAACGCCGCGAAAGGATATTCAACTGGAGGTGAAGAAACACGATCAACAGAGACTCACAGTAAAGAAGCGTGAGGAAACGCGTTATGCTCTGGTTTCTCAAGCTGTTCCACAGCTCGGTTTTGGATTTCGGTTGCGCTTGTTGCTGTCCCGCAGACACGTCTTTTTCGTTGTGCACAGAAAAGTCGTCACTCAGAATAGTGGAAAGTGCGGGATCCGTGGTGTTCACAGCCGCGCCTGTCTTACCCTTTTGTCTCTCCAATCTTTTATTTTGTAACTCCTTGGTGATTTCCTCCACATTCAAAGTCTCGTAGATCGGCTCTGTCAACACGGGCAAAAGAGACAAGAACGTCATATAGCAGTCATTCTGGGTCTGCTTAAACCGTCTCTTAATCTGCTCCTTGGCGAAGTTTTCCTCCTTGAGACGTTCCTGTAACTCAGAAAGCTTTTGGCTCACATACGTGCTAACAGCATATGAGATGGCGATGACTCCAGTGCCGAATAGAATCTTCTTTTTGTGCCGAGACACAAGATCTCTGCAGTACTGAAACATAACTCCAAATGTCCAGCAAGTACGAAGTGCAAGGGGTGTCTTGATCTGGGGAAAGGCTTTTTTTTAATCCACCTTAAACACAAATATTTATCTTGCTCAATCGGAGAGCCTATACCTTGCCGCAACAGGAAATCAAATACGATTACGTAATGCCTCGAAGTAAAGAAAAAAGATGCCTTGTGCCATATGCATGTTACCCGGATATGTAATGCGAATGTTAAGGGTCCTGAATCTACGCTAAAATGCTAGTGTCTGGTATCCTTCTTGCGGGGCTGTTTCGACTTGGAAGGCTCCTTGCCGTCTTGTTTTGTCTCTTTCTTGCGTCTCTTCGTCGTCTTTTCGGTTTTTTCATCGTCGGACTCGAACTTCGTGTGCTTGCCTTCGAAATGCACTTTGCTGACTGCTGGTTCAACACGCTCTCCCAGCTGGTTTCGCACAACTCTCTCGGTAGACTCTGCAGCTTTGCGTTTCTCCTGCTCAGCATTTTCGTCTTTGCTGGCTGCCTTTTTTGCGCGCTCAATGTAGAGTTTAACTCTGTTCAGTTCCTGCATTATAGGGTGTTCGTTTTTCTTATTCTCTCCACTAGACTTGAGAAGCACGAAGTACAGCGAAGCAATGACATATGCGTAATTATTGTACAAATCGACTTTCTCGAGAGGTGTCTTGGCACTTTGAACGTGCTCCTGGAGAGTTCTGGAGAGCACTCCTGACTCTAGCTTCAGTTTAAGGTCGTCGATTCCCTTATTCAACGAGACTAAAAGCTTCTTGACCGTTTCCAAATCATCCATCGTCAATCCAATTTATTTGGAATATTTTTTTTGAACTTCGTATTATATAATCCCAATTGGTAATTTACGAGCTCAGCAGAACAAGCGTTGCAACGAAACATATTCAAGATCCATCCGAATCACATGACCTGTTTCATACTCCCAATAGCGCGGGAAGCTTCTTGTGAACTCGGGAGGCACAATTTTATGTTCGGTCAATTCTCGTATTCGCCAGTGCCCGAACGGAATTGATATATCGTACCGAAGAATATTTTAGTAATCAAACTACCGTTAGGAATATATAAAAAGCATGAAAATCTGCTACCATTTCTCATTCCTGTTAATCTGAGTACCCCAGATCCTCAGCAATCGTTATACCCCACTAAGAATGACCCGTGGTACAATCTACATTTCTAAGACCTCTCCTAGATCCTCTCTCATCGAGCCCTTGGTGAAATTTATTGGGGCCGATTACGATTGCAAACCTTGCGATAAGGAAATGAGCAAGTATTTCTCATCTACTAGAGCTCCAGCTTTAGTTGAAGCCGATGGCTTCACATTGACTGAGTGCTGTGCTATCCTAAATTATTTGATAAATCTTGCTCCAGAGAAGTATAACTGGCTAGGGGAAAGTCCGAGAGAAAAAGCAAAGGTCGACCAGTGGATGTCATATATTAACACTGACTTCTCGGCTCCGATGGTGGATTACTACCTTCTGGTGACTGGAAAATGTGATTCTACTCCGGAATCTTTGGAAGAGGCTCTTTCTCGGATACAAAAGGAGCATGCTTATGTCAACAAGCAGCTTGGAGAGACAAAATATCTCGTCAGCGACGAGTGCACTTTGGCAGATCTCTTTGCAATTCAAACCATTGCCGCAGGACTGCCTGTCCTATGGGACGAGACTTGGTACACCAAATTCTCTAACATTGCTAGATGGATAAATTCACTCAAGGAAGATCCGATTGTTGGGGAATCTTTGAAATTTATCACTGAATCTGCAGCCGCATCTAAAAAATAAATGTGCTCCAATCTGTTGCAACAATCTTGTCGCAATATAGCTTTTTTTCTGAAATGTTATAATGTTACTATGCATGGTTTTAAAAGTTGGCTGGGAGAGTACAATTGGCCAACAGTAGTTTTGTTATCTCCCAACAGATGAAATATGCAACAATGTGGGGTACTTTTGTGCAGTCTAATAATATTTCCTTATCAATATTTAAATAATGTCAAATGCTAAAACTCAAACTAAAAATACATCTGATTATGTCCTTTGGTTACATTTACCTCATTCACAACTCCGCAAGAAACCTTCTATTTCCCGACCTTATCAAATTTTGCGATCTAAATGTGGAACTAAGGGACCATACGGACCCGACTCTTGTGGAACACAACGTTTTGAAAAAGTGTCCTGCCTTTGTGGGGTCTGACGGATTTGAATTAACCGAAGCTGTTGCAATTCTAAAATATTTTGCCAAACTTGCCCCAGACAAATACAATTGGTACGGCAAGACGCTGAAAGAAGAGGTCAAGGTGGAGCAGTGGCTGTCGTTTATGAACGTCGACTATATGAATGCTCATATGATGTATCTACTCAACGTTCTGGGAATCGTCCCTTTTTCGGAGGAGGCAGTGCAAAAGAGCCTCAACAAGATGCTCGAGTACGACTCCATGATCGAGGACATCTTGACGAAGAATGAGAATCTGGTTGGAGCAGAGTCAACAATTGCAGATCTATATGCAGTGCAGTACTTCCGGTCTGGACTCTCCTTATATTTGACCGAGTCGTGGGTGAAGGAACATCCTGCGATTTGCGCATGGCTCGAAAGGATGAAGCAGGATCCGGTCGTGGGCCAGAGCTTGCAAGATCTAAAGCCTGTTTCCAAAATCTTTCTCGGAAAACACTAGTACATCATACATACTACAACTACGAGAATTTCGGCAAACTAGAATCATCATTCGGTAAACACTCACTGACAGACAAACAGACAGACAAAGAACACACAAGCTGGTAGTACCAAGGCAGCAGCTAGTAAGACTCAAGGTCTTGCTGCTTTCTCAGCTCGTAGACATTCAATGCCTCCTCTGCAGCCTTCACGCCCGAGAGCACCATGGCACCGAACGTTGGACCCATTCTGTTATGGGAGTCACACTCGCTCAGCTCCATTCCGGCGCAGATCAGGCCCGGGAACACCTCCCTAGTGTTCTTGACAATAGAGTCTTCAGCACGGTTCATGTCCAGACAGCCCATGTGGTTTCTCTGCAACAGACCCAGCTCGGCCAGTCTCTTGACACAGAAAGCTCCCATTGGGCCATCGTGGCCAGTGCACGAAATGATCACCTTGGCGTTGATGGTGTTCGGGTCCATGCAGGACTGGTCGTCGTGATGCATGGACACCAAGGTCCAGTTGGTCACGACGCCAGCAATTCTGGACTCGCCAGCATCGGTAGTTCTGGTGATGAGATCCTCAACACAGGTAGCATTGAATAGCTTGACGTTTGGAAGAGCCAGGGTCTTTGAACACAGAGTAGTGATGAACAGAGCTGCGTGCTTGACAACAATGTAGTCTCCCTCGTCATCGTACTCGAGTCCAAGCTCCCTGATGAAAGAGTCTGCTGGTTTTCTCAGCACCATGGCAGAGAAAAGCTGCCCCCCTAAGAAACAGCCACCACCAACAGCAACGTTGGCCTCAATGATGGCAATCTTAAGGTCTGGTCGTGCTCTGCCCAGAACATATGCGGCACTGAGACCAGCAGATCCTGCACCGACAATGACAATGTCACTCTCAGTGTATTTGTCAAGATCAGCAAAATAGCGTCTTGTCATAGCACGCGAGACAGTCGACTCCCTGATAGGAGAAAATTTGAAAGTTTCCCATTCATAGACAGAGGGGACTGCCTTGGCGACTGGGGAGTCGGCATTGAAGACGTTGCTCTGCTTGAGAGACAAAAACTGAGAAGAAGACTGCTCTGTAATAACGGTAGTTGGAGCCCTAAATAAATTAGTACTGTTCGTGGAAGTGGCATTTTCTTTGCGCTAGTATTAACTAGATCAAGTTCAACCGTATAATCTCAGCCATGAGGCACCGGTAATGCATTGTCACGTTTAATATAACTGACCATTAGTCGAACTTAATTCTATTTAATCCTCATATGACATACATATTGGATTATACAGCAACAGGAGAATTCGGACCCTATTTATACGCTCCATAATTGCTCCCCAAAACACCGATAGCCTAGCCCAGAACCCCGAGACCTGCATCTGGAGTCTCCGTCCCGGGACTAGCCGCACTGAGCCTCCCCGCCCAAAAAGACGCTCGCGGTGTACGGATGTGTCAAGATCCCGAAGGCAATGAGTCACAAGATTAATTTCAGGAACTACTTCTGTCATGGTTATTGACAAACCCCCGACGTACGTGGCTCCAGACCTGGCACCTCTGGAGACATATCTTAAAGGCAGCAACCTACAAGTGGACGATGGGTGTATCGTTTTGAAGCGCGATATACCCGGGCTGGAAACCATTTATTTGGAGGCCCCGTTTCTTGTTGTGCCGCCTTTTGATCTCATTAAATTGATTGAGGTTGGCAAGTGTTGCTGTTTTTGTGGCCAGACCCTCAAAGTTTATGACAAGGGTCGTCTCAAAGACAAGGAAACGCACGACATTTCGGACGAGAAGCACGCCCGGTTTATGAATGGGCTGGACTGTGGCGATTGTTCTTCGCGGTGGTGTTCCAAGTCGTGCGTGAAGCAGGATGTTTTGCACAAGATGCTGAACCACCAGCCGTCCAATAAGGCAATGACAAACCAATTGGTCAATTCTCAAGGCGAAAGGCTGACACTGAACTACGACCGGTGGAGGAGTCTGAAGAGGCGTATTTTGGAAGAGAGCCTGGATTGGCTGCACTGCGGACTGCGTGTGGCCCTGTATCTGTTCTATTACCCAGAGCTCAAGGACATATACATGGGGTTGCGGAGAGTGGAGGACGAGGAGGAATTTTTAGGACTAGACGTGGATTACACCACGCTTTACGAGGACATGATAGGTTGCTTTAAAGATTTTAAAATGGGACAAGAGGAATTTACACGATGCATGGGGATATTCAAGCTGAACAGTTACAACAGCTGCATATACCCCCTCACCAGTTTCCTGGCGGAGCCGGGGAACGAGCCAAACTGTCTGGTCTCTACATTTGAGACGGCACAGACGTACGAGGACTTCCGAATTGACGTTGTTGACGAGCACAACGTCAAGCTGACCAAACAGGTGCACTCGGAGTCCTATCGGAAGCCAATTCATACAAACGGGCTAAAAATTGACAAAAAGATGCTGCGGGTGTCGAGTGTGCATAGCATTGCCAGTCATGTGAGGCTGGTTGCAAGCGAGCTGGCAGAAGTTGGGTCTTCCTGCTCGAGTTCCGATGACTCCTTGATGGATAAGCACAGGTTCCTTCATGCAGAGAAGCCGCGCAAACGTAACGCATCATTCACGTCATCAGGTAACTCGTTTGGAGAGGGGATTATCAAGTACAACCGAGACCAAATCCGGGAGATGCTGGCTGGGATGTCCATCGAGTCGGAGAGCGACGAGGAGATCCAGCTGGAAGTGCCAGAACAGTTTGGAAAGCTGCGCCGCAAGAGCGTGCGGTTCGAGGACTAGGTAAACAATTAGTATAAATTAATCACCTGAGCCGGGCGGGTCCGCAGCGGCGCAAAAGGCTTGCAAAAAATATTCTAGATTAAGCAGGCTAACAATACAGTGCATAATAGCCGCAAGAAAAGATAAGTGTATCGATATCAGCTCCTTGTCGCCCAATCATATTTGAGAGACGCATCTTGCAAATATCTCGAACAATTCCCTGCGCTTCTGGTGGCTGGAGATTTGCATCTTGCCGATTAAACCCTGAACAATAACAAAAGGGTATTTACGGTGCTTGTATATGTGCATTTCTCGAGTTTTCGTATAAATATCTGACAGTCCGCATAAAATTTTTTCGGTGTTTATTATTATTACTTCATCATGTTGGACTCTACTACTGAGGACCTGACCGCCCTCTATGACAAGGCCGATATGGTCTGGGTCATGGTGAGTGGTATCTTGGTCTGGCTTATGATCCCCGGTGTGGGTCTCCTGTACTCTGGTCTCTCCAGAAAAAAGCATGCTCTTTCCCTGCTCTGGGCCTCGCTTATGGCTATCTGCTTGGTTTCTTTCCAATGGTTCTTCTGGGGTTACTCCCTCACCTTTGGAACTGGTTCCTCTGTCTTCTTGGGCTCCCTGGACAACTTCTGTCTCATGAAGGTCCTTGGTGACTCGAATGCTCTGGCTGGTCTGCCTGACATTGTCTTCTGCTTCTTCCAAGGTATGTTCGCCATGATTACCGGATGCATTATGCTCGGAGGTGCCTGCGAGAGAGCCAGACTCGGCCCTATGATGGTCTTCCTCTTCTGTTGGATGACCGTTGTGTACTGTCCTTGTGCTATGTGGACCTGGAACGGTAACGGATGGCTTGCAAGTCTTGGTGCCTACGACTTCGCTGGTGGAGGACCAGTCCACCAGGCCTCTGGTTTCGGTGCTCTGGCCTACGCTCTCGTCTGCGGTAAGAGACACGACCCTGTTGCTAAGACCGGTCTTCCAAAGTACAGACCTCACTCTGTGACCAGTGTTGTTCTCGGAACCGTTTTCCTGTGGTTCGGATGGTTTGGCTTCAACGGTGGATCCTCTGGAGATGCCACCATCAGAGGTTTCTACGCCTGTGTGAACACCAACCTGGCTGCTGCTTGTGGTGGTCTTGCTTGGATGTTCCTCGACTACTTCAGATCTGGCCGTAAATGGACCACTGTCGGAATGTGCTCTGGTGCCGTTGCCGGTCTCGTTGGTATCACTCCTGCTGCCGGTTTCGTCCCAGTCTACTTTGCTGTTCCAATCGGTGTCTTCACTGCCATTGCATGCAACTTCGCTGTCGACCTCAAGAACCTCATTGGCATTGACGATGGTCTTGACGTTTGGTGTCTCCACGGTGTTGGTGGATTTGTCGGATCTGTCATGACAGGTCTGTTTGCCGCTGATTACATCATCTCTACCGACTTTGCTGTCAGCGGTGCTGGTGGATGGCTCAACCACCACTGGAAGCAGCTTGGATACCAATTGGCTGCCTGTGTTTCCATCGACGCATGGTCCTTTGTGGTTACTGCTATTCTGCTGCTTGCCATGAACCAGATTCCATTCCTCAAGATCAGACTGAGCGAAGAGGAGGAGGAGATGGGAACCGATGCTGCCCAAATTGGTGAGTTCACTTACCAGGACTCTGAGGTGTACATCCCAGAGCCAGTGAGATCCACCAAGAGCATTGCCAAGGGCTCCAAATCGAACGAGCTTGATGCTGAGGCCGTTCCTCTCCCAAAGGAGGAAGAGAAGGTCGATGTGTAATAGTGGACGAAAGTCGCGTCGAAAAATAATATCTAAAATTAATGATTGAATTGTAGATAAATTTACCTTGTTATGAATTACGACTCTATAAGCCAGAACTCTGTTAGCTTCTGCTTATCAAAGGACCTGCGTCTTCCCCTGAGGTTCAAGATAACGGGGATTGCCGGCTACACACAGCGAATAGCTCAATCCCAGCTTCTAGAGACACAGACTGCCACTTCTAGGATCATACAATCCAAGCTGAAAGAACAGTCAGTGGGTGAGCTTTTTGTGTATGTTCATGTTGAGTCCTCTGGAAAACAGCTGACAGTGCCTATACTGACAAGCGTGCGATATGCAAATGGAACGAACAAGATCATGGAGCGTTCAGAGTGGATATCTCTTCCCATTGATTACTGTCAGCTTCCCTTAGATGCGGTTCTCGTACTGACTCTTTTTAACTTCAGGATCAAGGATGGGTTCGAAAATCGACTGGGTGAGTGTAGATTGAGTCTATTTAAGCAGGAAAATTGCACATTGAACAAGGGTTATCAGAAGCTGAAAGTATGCTTTGCAGATGGGCAGACCGAACTCGAATTACCGGAACATACCCAAATGCAGGTTCTCGAAAGGAAACTGAAACAGAAAGAAAATGGAGATTTGAACGGAGTCGACTGGCTGGACCAGCTGACGTTCCGAAAGATCGAACAGATTAATGTGAAAGAGGCGATCAAACAGAAACAGCGTCTTTTGATCGCGAAAATGACTGGAGAAATGTACCTAAACCTGGAGTTGACACAATTTGAGATACCAATTGTGTATTCTGATGTCAAATATGCTACACTGAGCATCACGACTTCCGAGTCGCATGCTGTCAATGCAGTTACAGGAAACAATGTGAACAACAGAGATCAATTGTTCAACGACATTCAGGCAAGTAACATGGAGGAGCTGAAAAAGGCCAGAAAACAGCCAATTTTGGATCCTGACCAGTATCGCTCAGAAATTATCGAAGATCCTATCGAAAGTAAGTTCCGAAGACTTGAAAGAACACACCAGACTTCTTCTTTGGACAAGGATATCAAGCCAACGCTCAAGATAAGGGCAGAGCTTGCAAAAACAATGCGGAAGCAGTTCTTTGAGAAGCTGAGTCAAAAGGAGAAAAACATGATTTGGAAGTACCGTTTCTTCCTCTTGAATAACCTGATTCTCAATAAGAACAATATCCAATTCAATAATTTTGTCATCAACTTTATTAAATGCATTGACTGGGAGGATGATTTTGAGGTGAATGAATTTTTGGTCATTATCAATGATCTCAATACGACTCCAAACTCCAATGTTTTCATTGGCAAAATGGAAATTGTGGACTGCTTAGAGCTTCTCAGTGCCAACTACAAGAACCATATTGTCCGTAATATGGCTCTTGAACGATTAAAGCTAGCCTCCGATGAAGATTTGGAAATGTACATGGTTCAACTTGTCCAATGCATAAAAAACGAAGCCAACTATCTGAGCCCGCGAACAGATGTCGATGAGAATCATGAGGATGATTCTGAGTTTCTGGATATTGAGGACTCTGTGTACACGACCACTTCAAGCGAATTTCAAGTGATTAATACAGAGGAAGAGGATCCTGTTCTGAAGCTGTTGAACAATGCAAACATAGCAAATCCCCAAAAAAGGATTATTGACAAATTGCCGAGATTGAACTCTCCATTGGCAAATTTCCTCATAGAAAGGTCAGTCAACTCTTCAAAGCTGGCAAACTACTTTTATTGGAACTTGAAAGTGGAGGTCGATGACGAACAAATGAAACATTTGAACCCAAGGGAAAATAGAGCTACAAACTTGGTGGAACAGCAAGACGATGCTCTAGACCAGGCTACAGGAAGACAACAGACAATGCCTAAAAATGCTCCTCATATCTTCAGACGCACGTTGTTACATTTTGTTGCCAATCTTGCGCTTAGTGAAGATGGTTCAGAAAAGATCTTTCTCCTACGAAGTCAAAGTGATCTTATTGGAAAACTGCATTCTATTTCCAACAAAATAAAAGTTGATTACAAGAAGGAATCTACTCCTAGAAAGATTGAGATCTTGAAAAGCTTGCTCATGGAAAAGTCAAAGTCCTCCAAGCTCAAGTCGCCGAGAAAATCGATTTCAGAGCATGAATCTTTGGTAGACTTTTCTCCTGTCATTCTTCCTCTCGATCCCTCAATCGAGGTTTGTGGAACTATTGTCGAGGAATCAAGTGTGTTCAAAAGTAGTTTGAATCCTTTGAAAGTGACCTTCAAAACTACCACAGGAACCAAGTATCCAATAATGTACAAGATTGGAGATGATTTAAGACAAGATCAGTTTGTTATTCAAATTATTATGCTCGCAGAACGAATTCTACTAAACGAGAACCTGGACATGAAGCTCAACCCTTATCGAATCATGGCACTGGGATCTGTCGAGGGATTGATTCAGTTCATTCCAAACTCTTCACTGTCCTCGATATTGCAGAAACACAACTCGATTCTTGCCTACCTTCAATTCCATAATCCCGATCCACAAGCACCTCTGGGAGTTATTCCAGAGGCAATGGATAACTATGTACGCTCTTGTGCTGGCTATTGTGTCATCACGTATCTTTTGGGAGTTGGAGACCGGCATTTGGAGAATCTTTTACTCACTACGGATGGATTCTTTTTCCATGCTGATTTTGGTTACATTCTAGGACAAGACCCCAAGCCATTCCCTCCACTAATGAAGCTGCCAATTCAAATTATTGAGGGAATGGGAGGATTGAATAACGAGAACTACCAAAAGTTCTGCAACTATTGTTTCATCACCTACATCACATTGCGGAAGAATGCGTCTTTAATTCTAAATATTTTCCAGTTGATGATTGACTCCTCGATCCCAGTGTTGCGGACATCGGGACTCAACGGTATGTCGAATGACACGGAGAAATTTGAACTGATTTGGAAAATTGAGGAGAAATTCATGTTGGAACTGAATGATGAAGAAGCAGTTCTCCATTTCCAGAATCTTATTAACGATAGTGTCAACGCATTCCTCCCTGTCGTCATCGATAGATTGCACAGTTTGGCACAATATTGGCGTGCCTAATAATATATACATGTATAATCATTATGAACTCAGAACCCATTGCTGAAGTGACTTGCTGGTCAACACATGTTGTTTGATAAATAGTTTCATTGCGTTACCTCGAGAAATTGTGAATGCAAAAATCAGGTTTGAGGCTGCATATTTTGTCATTCCTGACAAATGCTTGTCCAGTAGATGTGTGAAGCGCGCACTATTCATTCGTGGATTTCTTGCTGCCACACTTATTGCATTTTGGCGAATGAAGTCTCTCTGTCTAACTGTGAGCATTCCGGAAAGAAATGTCGACTTATAGCTTTTTGCAAGTTCGGTGTCTTCTTTCAAGCGTCGATCAACATCTTCGAGTATCTCATCTAAAAACTTTGTCTCTAACAGCTTATTGGATGTGGAATATGCCAGTGGACCCCTCTTGATCGCCATGCACTCGCTCAAAATCTTGGTATCATTAGGCAGCACCTTCACCTGGAAAGACCTTTTATTTCCCAAATTTAGTCCCCAGCAATCGCGACGCAACTGAATCCAATTGTAACCGTCTTTTCTGAACTTTTGATAGACATTTTCAGGAGCATCTGTAGCCTTAAAATTCTCAAAGAATTGCTCAAAACCTTCAAAGGTATTGTACTCAAAATAGCTCACGTTCTTGATCTGGTCCATAATTTGGGGACGTGGATTCAGCTCCGTACCAAATAACCCTGGTATGTTTTTGGGGAGCTTGCCTTCCAGAGTAGGTTTGGGCATGACCCCAAGTCTGTGTGCTTCCACAAAGTCGACCACATAGCATCTAGACTTCGATTCATGAAGCCGGAGACCACGACCAATCATTTGCGTCAGTAATGTTTTTGACCTTGTGGGACGAACCATGAACACTGAGTCAATATTAGGAATATCGGTGCCCTCTGTGAAAACTCCACAGTTCATCAGGACGGGAACCTCACCAGAAGCAAATTCTCTGAGCAGTTTTTCTCGCTCTGCTTTTGTGGTATTTCCAGTGACGTACTGAGCGTTCACTCTGTTGACTCGGAAAAGTTCAGATAACGCTTCAAGATGAGCCACATCGACACAGAAAAATAGAGACGATTTCAGGTGATACTTTTTGGCAAATTCCGTGTACGTCGCGTAGACCAGAGAGTTAATTTTCTCATTGTTGATGTATTTCGACAACTCGCTAGTTTTGTAATCACCGTCAGCACCTATCTGGACATTTGAAAGTTCTAAACCTGCAGATATCAGAATCCAGGAGAAATCCGATAAATACTGCTCTTTAATCAGATCTGTGAGGTTTTTCTCGAAAACAATTTCGTCGAAAACCAAGCCAAGTGGAAGCTCGTCATGACGAGATATTGTGGCACTAAATCCAATAAGCGCGACATCCGAATCTTTCGAATCACAGCCAAAATGCTTCAAGATCTTGACGTACGAGTCAGCCACCCCATGATGACACTCATCCACAATAATGGCCTTATATTCCTCCGGGTTGTAAGCATCCAAGCGCAAAGAGCTTCTGTTCAGAGTAGGCACAGAGGCAACAACCACGTCAATGTCTGATTCGTGTTTTGGCTTATATTTGGACATGTCTAGCTCGATCTTGTACTGGGGATAAACTCTTTGAATCGATCCAATTGCCTGGTCTGCCAACTCTTTTCGATGCACCAGAATCATGGTTTTATTTCCTCCTGTTTTGCTATTTCTCGGAAGTTTATCTAGAAGATGGCTAAAGATAACAGTCTTACCTCCTCCAGTTGCAAGACTGACAGCTATGCGTCTAGTAGTTTGCAGCGATTCAAGACAAGTGTCAATACATTTCTGTTGATATGGTCTCAATGTGTAAGTCTGAGCTTGATTGCTTAGTTTGAACCCAGTGCTAAATCGTCGCACAAATTTTGCAAGCATTTATTAAAAAACTCCACAGATCAAAATTCAGATTTATTTACAAAACACTAATTTATTTTTATTGTGTTCAGAAAATTTATTACTAATATAAAATGAGACTAACGCCTTTATTGAATTTGGCCCTCCTTCTAGGCACATGTTTTTGCCTCAACACAACAGATTCTCGCCATACTAACAACTGGGCAGTTCTGGTCTCAACATCCCGATTTTGGTTCAACTATAGGCACATGGCTAACGTTCTTAGTATGTACCGGACAGTTAAGAGATTGGGTATTCCTGACTCACAAATCATCCTGATGCTTTCGGACGACGTGGCCTGCAATCCTAGAAATGCCTTTCCGGGATTTGTGTTTAATAATGCTGACAGACAGCTAGAACTATACGGTGACAATATAGAGGTCGACTACAGAGGTTACGAGGTGACTGTTGAGAATTTCATCAGACTGTTGACAGACAGATGGCCTGACGAGCAGCCAAAGTCCAAAAGACTGCTTACTGACGAGAACTCCAACATTTTCATCTACATGACGGGTCATGGAGGAGACGAGTTCCTGAAGTTCCAAGATGCAGAAGAGATCTCGGCCTACGACATTGCCGACGCGTTTGGCCAAATGCACGAAAAGAAGCGGTACAACGAGATCTTTTTCATGATTGACACTTGTCAGGCTAATACGATGTACACCAAATTCTACTCTCCTAACATTCTTGCTGTTGGATCATCTGAACTTCACGAGAGCTCATATTCACATCACTCAGACACTGAGATTGGCGTGGCAGTCATTGACCGGTTCACCTACTACAACTTGGAATTCTTTGAGAAGGTGGAGAAAAACTCGCAGCTCACATTACAAGACTTGGTGGATTCGTACACTTTTGAAAAAATCCATTCAAATGCAGGTGTTCGTCAAGACCTATTCCAGAGAAATTTGTCTGAAGTCTTGATCACCGACTTTTTCGGAAATGTTCAGCAAACAGTGACAGATAACGTGGAGGACGATTTGCTTTATCTATCGAACTATGACGCTAATGGATACGTTAAAGAGCGCGCTAGTCATGTTGAACCTAGAATAAATAATGGCTCCACAAGACTCATGAACCAAAACCAAAACATGATCAGCTTTTCAGGTGCTGGGGGCAAATAATGGAAGCCAGTGGCCAAATCTTTATATACTGGATTTATGGTCGGAAAAGCCATTCAATACAGCTTCGAGAAAGCTATGTGCAGCATTCATCATGCCTAAATGTCGTGGCTTCAATCCGTGTGACGTGACAGAATAGTTGATCAACACGCCGACAAGTCCAATACCAATCGAGCACTTGACCACAAGTGCGAGAGTCTTTCGGCGGGGAATAAGCTTCTTGGAAGCTTCTATTCGTTTCAGGTCGCGAGCCTGTTCTTTGGAATGGAGCAAGATCAGCTCTGGGTCAAGGCGATGCGCTCGCAACATGCTATATTTGCTTAATTTAGCAAGCGAATTGATTTCCCTAGGCGGGAACTCGTCCATGTATTGGCACGCCATTTGCAAAATCTCAAACAAATGGCCGCCCTTGAGGTTGTGGCTGATCCAGTTATTGAGGACCACATGGATCAGGTCTCTGCTGCTCAAGTCCAGCTCTGCATCTTCAGTTAAAGTGTCGTCGCTAGTGAACGATTTTCCACAGAGATCGTCTAGATCACTCAAGATGTCGTCTTTATAGTAAACAAGAATCGCAACATAAATGTACATCACAAACACCGGATCCTGTTTCACCAAAATGAAATCCCAAACTAAACATAAAGTGTCAAAATCTAAAATGTCATGTGAAAATAATGATATCACAGAGCTCAGTGCATATACCGGCTCCACAAAAGCTATCAGATTGTACAGTTTGGGATCAAATTTCAAAAGAAGCTCGGAAACCAGCCTGAGCTCCCTGATTGTAGACTCTATATTTGGTAGCATGTGGTCGCGTAAATGCGTGAGCGTGAGTTTGGTCATAAACTTGTATGCCATATCGTCATCAAACACCAGCACTGCAACAGTGGCAATATCGTGGAATCCTTGGTAGTAGTTGAGTCCTGGAAATGCACAGAGTGTCATGTTGATCAACTCACGTAATCGCTGACGCAATTTGCCCATATGGCTAGAGTCTGCTGATTTTGGATAATATACGAACGATCGGTCTATGTCTTTATCAATCTGGTCGTGGTCTTTGTGTAGAAGGCCCTTGATAGGTGCAGGCGGGTCCCACTGGTCCAGGCCGTAGACTACCGGCCAAATGATAGAGCGCTGTTTGTCGTTGATGGCGCCGGATCTGGTGGTCACCAAGTGTTTGAGCAAAACAGTATCGTTTTCCTTGACGGCCTTTTCAATTGATTTGAGCTTGAGAGCCTCGTTTTCTTCAGAAAGAGGATGCTCATTGTAAATGGACTGATCGAATTCCATCTGAATCCAGTCGGGGTGGCTCATTTTGCAGCAGAACACAAGATTGTGGAATTGCAGAGTAAAAGACTGATATTGTCCTGTAAGACGGAGCAAATAAGGGGAAATGGCTCACGATAAATATACGTATTGGGCTTTGAACAAGGAAGGAGTATGTTAAAAAAAAGAAAAATTTATAATTAATATTTTATGGAGAGAAGGAAGACAGATTTCACGATCGGGAAAAGAATAGGTGGTGGGAGATTCAGTGACGTATATGTGTGCATAGAAGCCGACTCGGGTCCTTCAAAAGGGTCAAAATATGCTGTGAAAGTGATAGAACCAGAAGATGATATGCCCCCACACAATGTGCGAAACGAGCTGAAATTACTTCGGAAGCTGGCGGAAAGCGAGGACAAAGAGAATGACAAAAGACTTGGGGGACTGGGCGCTAACGTGGTGCGACTGATTTGTTTTTTTCAGACCCCCATTGAGATTGGTTTGGTATTCCCTCTCTATGATTTCGATTTAAATGGCGTGATGGCCCATTACACGAAAACGCGATCGGTCTTTAGTTTGGACGATGGCAGCATCTCCAAGAGCAAAGAGAACAACCTTTCAGTGGAGCAAATAGCACAAATTTTTACTGGTTTGCTACGAGGACTAACATTTATCCACGAAAATGGAATTATTCACAGAGATATCAATCCAAATAATATCATGTTCAGCTCGGCCGGAAACCTTGAGCCAGTCATCATCGACTTTGGGATCAGTTACGAGGAGCCAAACAACAATGGTCTTGAGAGAGCAGACAGCAAAATCACAGATATAGCCACAGGCTACTATAAAGCTCCCGAATTGCTCTTGTCGGTTAAAAACTATTCCAACAGAGTGGACATGTGGTCTGTTGGGGTGATTTTGATGCTCATTTCAAGCAGAGACTTCACTACCCCGTACTCCCAAGACTCTGCACATAGCGATCTTGCCTTGTTGAGCTCCATTTTCAACACTTTTGGATCTCCTCCCAAAGAGTGGAAGGAAGTTCAGTCTTCTCGCTCCTTCACTGCAATGAACTCCGAGTTCTTCCGCAAGGAGCGCAAACCTGTCAAAGACTTGCTTTTCAAGCTCAAAGACCACCAACAATGCATTCAAACGTTCAATGACATCATGGTGTACGAGAGTTCCCATCGACTTTCGGCACGCGAAGCTCTTAGAAGGATGAGCTAATAGATCATTCCAGCTCTGCCAATTTCTTCTCACAATCAACAATTTTTCTAGTACTTGCATCAATATTGTTCGCCAGATATGCCAACCGTTCTCTGAAGAGCTTGTAGTCCTCCACTCCGCTGTAGCTTTGCAATTCGACCTCGAATTTGTTGATCTTAGACCGATGGAGCCTGATCAGATTGTTCAGATAGTCTGACTCCAGCGAGTTGTAAATCCGCGGGTCTTTCAACATGGTCTTGAAGGCGACGTAGAAGAGGGGCTTCGCAGCCTTGATTTCCTTAATTAAGCCTTTTTCTCGAATGATGGTGATGAGCTCTGAGTTTTCCATAGATTGGAGAACAGAGAACGTCTCACTCTTAAGGAGAGGCAATTTGGCAGCGTCACTGTAGCTGACAAAATGGTCATCTGCCATTAGCTTGATAAGACCCCAGGCCTGAGACGAGTTGTAGCCGCTAATGTGAGATCCAGTAAATGTTTGACTCAACTGCTCCACAGCCTGGACCACCATTCCGTTCAAAGCTTCTTCGGGACTTTCGCCCGACTTAACTCTTCTCACGAACATTTGCAGATCCAGCATACGTCCTCCAAATGCCTCTAGACAGTTGAACAGAGACTCACGATCGTCCTCAAGATACTTCTTCATTCTCTCGTCTGAAGAAAACTGGCTTTCGATGTATCGTTTCACAGACTCGTGCGAGGCATCTGTGAGAAGACAGCGCTTGAATGGCGTATTCGGCAGAGCTTTTGAAAGAGTTTGCAGCGACCCAACATCGTCTGTGATGAAAAGAACATGTGCCACGTTCATGTTGATCAAATTGGCAGCCCACTCGGCGAGATCATCATAAATGAACGCATTGAAATCATTGGACTTACGCGCAGACTGGAATCTGTCAATAACAATGACAGGCTTGTCTTGTGGATTTTGCTGCAAATAGTCTTCCTCCTTCATATGGTGATGCTGCTCGTCCTTACGAAGCTCACGGTAATTGGACAGAGCAACATCTCGAATAACAGTCGTGGCCAGATTTAGCATGTTGCCGATTTGTGCCTCCTTAGTCTCGCTGATTCCAGATTTCTGGCCTGTCAGTCCTTGGGCAATCAAATCCACAAATGATGCCATTGAGTTGAGCCACGAGAACACAGGGAAGTATCCCATTTCTTCGGCAAAGTGTTTGATGAGCTGTTCTTCCTTTGTGCCCTTGATGATGTTGTCACAGTCAACATATAGACAATTTTCTCTTCCGCTCAGAACTTCCTCCTCCACCAAAGTTCTCTTTCCCGAGCCCCGAGGTCCCTGGATAATAATAAACGAGTTGGTGTTCTCTTCTATCCAGACTTTCACTTCCTTTGCGAGTTCCTGACGCTCTCTCCACATTCCAGGGACAGTCTGGAACACCTTTTCTTCAGAATTCTGCGGTATTGCCAAAACGCTAGACATTCTGTTCCGGGTCATTTTGAAGAGCTTGAACAGGAACTGGTAGACCTGATTGTTTTCCAGCGAGTAGCAGTCAGTGATCTGTTCATGGATGAAGAAATATCTGATTGGATCGAACACAAGAACTGCAAGAGTTGCCAAGAGCGCAAATATCAGAGGTATGGCAATTCTCGAGTGGTTGTTGATGAAATTGGCAATTGCATTCACTCGCACTTGCGGCACATACTGTATGTGGATCGTAGTGTCCCCAACAGTCAATCCAGTAACACAATGACGAGCAGCGATGGCATAGCGAACACTGGAATATGTGATTGTTGTGAATACTTCCTTGGATTCAGGCCCTGAAGGGACAATATCGTTTATCACTCCGTATCTTCTGAGGAGCAAGTACAGATTTTCCTGCGTAAGCGGAGGCCCTTCAAACCACAACTTTAATTTAGTACTTGGAAATCTTCTGAGGTCTTCAATCCATGGATTTCCCTTGACTGGGAAGCAATGCGTCTGAATGAAGTGTTGATATATCTGGGAATCGGACTTGTTGTTCACGTTGTCCACGACCTGCTTATTGAATTCCTTGACATCCATTTCGGGGGGAACTGCAAATTTAACAAACGCCCCACCGTCTCTTTCAAGGAATTTAAAACTGGTTATTTGGAGGGGAATGCTCGAATCAGCATTCTGAGCCAAATTCAACACTTTCTTGGTCAAACCTTCGTCAGTGTGGTCAAGAAAAAGAGAAACCACGAATTGTCTGAAATCCCAATTCGAGCTTTTGTAAGGGGTGAGTCTACTGAAATACAGTAGAGTCTCCTTACTTTCCTTTGTCATGAATCCCGTATCATTGACATCATTACCCTCGCCCCTGTCAGAAGCATCCAGAAGGATATCCTCAGATATCAGTCTGGACTGTAGCAATGGCCGAAATACCAATTGGCTTCTCAGAAATGGCCTAGTCGATCTAGCAATCAAACGTGAGTACATTCAGAATTTCAATAAAAAGCAAAACCGACACGAAAAATTATTTATTTATTTATTATCATGAGCACACCAGAGGACACACCATTACCACTTTTCGAGCGTTTTAGAGACGCGCACATTAACCAGCTGATTGGTCTCATGGATCAGGTGATGTCTAGTATGGGAGACCTAGACCGGTCGCTCGAAACGGCAGTGGCTATCAGCAAGGAGTTCAGTTATCTACAAAGCATCTGGGGCGCATTCTACGATCCTACAAGAATGGAACAGGAAATGGAAAACAAAGACGAGGAAGAGGATAAGGCCAACACGAGCGTGATGAGTTTCCAATTTGAAGGAAGGATGAGTGACATTAAGAGTTAAATATATCAGTATTGATCTTTTCCACTGACGATCACATCGTTGATCTTCAAGATCATTCTCGTCAGCTGGGTAGCCAGCAACAACTGTTGTCTTTTTCCAATCAGAGTCTCGATCACAAAGAGCTGCTTCATGTCGTTGTTGTTGTTTCCCAGACAGTCCACACCCAGTCTGGAGTTTTGTTTGAGCACATGGTCAGACTTGAGCTGTGTGAGAGTTTCAATTGGGTCCATACCAGAATTCTCGGCAAGGGCCATTGGGATCACATCCAGAGCCTGGGCAAACGACCGGAATGCATACTGGTCAATACCCTTCTGCTTGTCTGCTTCTTCCATGACCTTCAGGGAGCACGAGATCTCGGCCGATCCTCCACCATACACGATTCTGCTATCCTTGATGAGGTTACGCACCACACACAGGGAGTCATGCAGGGCACGGATACTTTCATCGACGATCATCTTACTGGATCCCCTTATCAGTGCCGTCACGGCGTGGGGATTAGCACAGTCCTCGATAACCAGCATATGGTCTCTGGTGGTTCCAAATTCTATCTCTGTGACTTTTCCAGCATGTCCAAGCTTGGCCTCAGTCAGGTCTTCGAATCGAGGAACAATACGTCCGTTTGTTGCCATAGCAATGGTTTCGATCTCGGTTCCACCCACCCATCTGACTGCAGGCAGATCATTCGAGAGAAGCAAATGGTTGGCCTCATCGTCGAAACCCCACTGGCAAATCACCATATTGGCTCCGGAACTCTTAACAGACTCGATCATCTCCTTGAACTTGTCCTGCTCGTATGTCTGCAACTTTTTGAATTCCTCCACACTGCTCACTTCGAGCTTGTGCTTGGTCTTTGGTTTTGGAGGCTCAAATGGACATGTAAGAATGGCAATCTTGGCATCTTCCAGCTGTTTAGGCATTTGTGGATGGGAAAAGTCCTTGTCGATAACCACACCCTTGATCACTTTCGAGTCCTCCAAAGAGCCTCCCATCTTCCCCTCGACACGGATCAGCTCGAAGTCCACGTCCTTCCGGTCCAGGTCGGCAACGTTTAAAACGGTCTGCACAGCCATGCGGGCAAATTGGTCGTGACACTTCGAAACGATCTTCGACCCCAAGGAGGTCTTAGCTGCTTTGAAAAGCTCGCTTTCAGGCTCTATGTTTTTCTCCAAGTTCTCTGTGTCGATGGCCACTGTGTCTGCGATCTTGTCCAGCTGCTCAAGTGCTATTTTACAAGCTTTCTCAAAGCCATGTGCAATTTTAATAGGATGGATTCCTTTTTCGATCAGCTCCAATGCCTGGTCCAAAAGGGCACCAGTCAAAACCACCACACCTGTAGTTCCATCTCCAATCTCATCGTCCTGGGATTTCGACAATTCAACGAGCAATTTTGCAATCTCGTTGCTCAGCTCCATCTGCGACATGATAGTAGCACCATCGTTTGTGATGTTGATCTCTCCGTCTGGCGAGATTAGAATTTTGTCTAGTCCACGGGGACCAAGAGAAGTTTTAAGGATAGAAGCCACTTGTCTGGCGGCCAGGATGTGTGACTTGACAGCCTCAGTTCCATGTGTTCTTTTCTTGGATCCCTGATCCTTCACAATGATAAACGGACGCCCCATTTCGTCCTGTGCCATAATGGCATTGGACATATCAGGAAGTTCCATAGGTTGTTGAGACATGAACGCGAAAGAATAAAAATTGGAAAAATTGAACGAACTTCAAATAGTCGCGACGGAAAAATATTTGGAAATTTTAAGTGTATTAAATTTTTCACTCAATCTATTTGGATGTCTACTGTTGGATCTCTTATTTTCTGCGAAGATTGCGGCAACTTGCTTGACTCGATAGCCAACAAGTCGAACATCACATGCCAGTTCTGCGACAGATCATACGAAACCAAACACTTTGCAAACTTGAAGGTGGTCACACATACTGCTCCAGACGCTTTTCCGTCCTCACTAAAGGCCAAAAAATCCTTGGTGAAGACTACCTTGAAGACCAGCGAGGTCGAGGAGGGTGCAACGATCAAGGAGAAATGTCCGCAGTGTGGAAATGACGAAATGCAGTACCACACGCTCCAGCTGCGGTCGGCTGACGAGGGTGCTACCGTTTTCTACACTTGTACCTCATGTGGCTATAGATTCAGAACAAACAACTAAAGAATTTCATTACTCCGCCTCATACATATCTAAAGCCACAACAGCACTCTCGCGCACCACATCGTCTGTATCGTGGAGGAATCCCTGCAAAATAGGAAGAACTTCGTCGGTAGCAATAGAACCAAGTGCCTCTGCGGCTTCATGCCTCACCATTCCGGCCTCAGCCTTGTTTCCAACAACTTTAATAAGCGCAGGAACAGTGACAGGGTTGCACAACTGTCCAAAGACGTATGCAATCTCGTGCTTGAAAAGCGCAGATTCGTCGTCAAATCCGGTTGCCAGAGCAAGACAGGCCTCGTCCGTGCCGATGTCTCTGAGCCGGAACATCGCTCTGTATCTTTCAAAGAGAGATCGACTTTGATCATTTAGAATCTGCTGTAGTTTCTCAATCTTATCGTTGCCTTCTTCGTCCACAGGAAGCGGAGGAGCAGGGTCGATTGACTCGTACAGAGACGTCTCCAGCTTTTCGGTCTTGGACTTCTCACTCTTCTCCCATTTGATCCGCTCGATCGCAAGCTCACACGTCTGACGAATCTCGATCATTTCCTTAGGATCCTCGTGGTATTTTGTCAACAGGTCCAGCGAGTCGCTGTCGCCCAAAGCTCCTAAAGCCTCTGCGGCTTCGTGTCTGACCATACACTGCTGTTTGAGGTCTGCTAACACATCCCTCAGAATAGGAGCAGCTCCCATATTCTTTGTTTGGCCCAGAACGTACGCCACCTCGTGCTTGAGCAGCTCTGATTCATCCTTAAAACTCTCGCTAATGTAGTTTAAGGCCTTTTGGGCTTCCTCTGGCTTATCCTCAAATTCTGCCCCCACAGATTTTAGGTAGAAAAGAGCACGGAAACGATGCGCAAGCTTTACGTCACCTGTTTTGTTCACAAGAACATCTCTCAAAGTTTCCAGACTGGCACTTTCGTCCACTCCATCCCAAATTTCCGGCATCTTGCTAAATTATACTCTGCTTGACACAAAATTTTTTTTACAATTTTCTCGTATCACCGAAAAAAACGGATAGTCGCGTCGATAAATTATTTCCAAGTCTTGATCAATGTCTTTTCACGCCGTTGAGGGAAACGACCCAATGGCCACGCTGGAGCTTCTGTCTGGCTCACAGCTCATACTTCCTGTTGTGTCGATAGGAAACACCCCGCAATTAGCAGCCGATCTGCTGATTCATAGCCTGTCAGCAGAGCTGGTGGCGAGACTCGATGATACCTATTTATTTCCATTTGCATCCCCTGTTGACTATGCAGATAAGCCGGTGTCTGGAATAACTTCTGGGCTTGAATTATACTACTGCAAAGACTCCAATTTGACCATCTTACAGCAACGAACGCCTGTTCTTCCCGGACTGATGATGCGGTTCTTGAATGAGCTTCTCGGCCCGTTTGTTCAGATGGCACAGTTCAGTCGTGTTATAGTTCTCCAGAGCAACGATTCAGGACTGAGGGAAGACAAATATGCGCAGAGCAAGTTTGTGTTATGGGCTAACGATGTTGCAAAAGTTCTCGAGACGTTTCAGATCTCGGAGAGTGGCATTTCGGTGATCACTCGCAAAGATGAGCTCGTTGGACTGACCAAGGCAATAATCATGTCACTGGAGCAGACTCAGAGCTCTGAACGGGACCTCGGAAGCAGCATTGAAGGGTCTGTGAAACTGAGGGGGTCCGAGGGTGCGTCGATCGACGCAATATACCTGGGTATGTTCGTTTACGAAGGAGACAACTCGGATGACTCTCAGCTGATGGCAAGCCAGGTTCTGAAAGTGCTACATCTGGAGCAGCCAGGAAGCTGGATTCGACCGGAATCCTGGCGGGGGGTTTACGGCAACAAGCAGATTCCCGTTGGGATGGAATTTGGTGTATATACTTAAAAAATTTTCCGACCAGAGATAAGTAGAGGCAATCATTGAGGGGCAAATCTGACAATTGATAAGCGCTTTCAGTGGTGATTTCATTAGACTGCGAGGCTTGCATTATAGACATCACGTTTTTGGCAGCCGGGTTGAAACTTCTTCATTTGGTTAAATGTCGGATGGCAATTTAATCACCAAGATGCTTGCTGACGCTGCAGCAGAGGCAGAGAAAGAAAGACAGCAATGGCAAGAGCAGGAAGAACCACAGGAGTCCATTGGAGAGAGCTCCGGAGCTGCTATTTCCAAGCAGTATGTGTACTCTCCCCAATTTTTAATTTCGCTGAAGGACTCGCCATTATGTTCTGAGATATCCCATCTCCAGCTGCCTGAGAATCAGGAGGAGTTTTTCCTTTTGAACCAGCCCAAGCGCATCAACTACGTTGCGAACAACAACAACAACAAAAATACTACGCAGCGAAACAGAAGAGATAGAAAGAAAGAGACTAGAAAGGTGGCCAAGGAGACCGACGAGACCCCAGAATGGGTGCTCAAGTCTGATGTCACTGGAAACTCTATCAGAGACTTCGAGCTCTGGAGACTCAAAATGCGGATAGAGACGTTCAAGAGAAATAACGAGCCGGTTCCAGAGGAGGACCTGAAGCAGTATGAATTTTTGTTGGGACAGAATACAGAGTCGGCACCTGAACCTGTGGCCGAGGCGCCAAAAGAGATTTCTTCAGACAAGCCTGCGACCGACTCAGTTTTGGAGTCGCAGGACTCGACACTGGATCCTGGAGCAAGTTCCAGCTCGTCTGGATCCTCGCGGTTTTCCAGTTTCTTTGGGCCTGGCCATCCCGGCCACCCAGGGCAGCAGGCACAGCAGACGCCCCAGTCGCAGCAAATTCCACAGGTACAGGCGGGCATCCAGACTCCTCCAGGACTCAGAATGCCTCCTCCAGGCATGCCTGGAATGTCTGGAATGCCAAACATTCCTAATATGCCAAATATGCAAGGAATGCCCGGAATGCCCGGAATGCCAGGCATGGCAATGCCTGGGATGCCTGGGATGCCTCTGCAAATGCCGCCAGGACTCGCTCCACCGGGCCAGATGGCCTACCCGAGCTTTCCTCCAGGCATGACCCCCCCTGCACAGTCCTCGGACGACATGTTTTTCAGTTCGCTACTGTCCAAGGCTCCTGCTCCTGCTCCTGCTCAATTTCTTCCACCGGGCTTATTTTTACCATTCCAAGGGAAAAAGTAATGAATTCAGCATTATTCACAAAATAGTAGAGATTTTAAGTATGCAGTTCAGCAGCTGCAAAGACTCATCACATCCGTTGCTCAATCTGGCATCGGTTTCAAACAGGATCTTGGAGATGCTGTTTTTCTGCTGTCCATCCAAAGACAGAGCAAGTCCGCTGTTGTCGCCAAAAAGCAGCACATCGTGTAGAGAGCTCAGAATCAGCGAAGCGTTATATCCCTGCTTGACGATCTCTGTGTCTAGAAAGCTGAAGATATTGTTCATGTCTTTCTTTTCAGCCATCTCCAACAGCTCATTTAATTTCTCTTTAGGCAAGTAGCCAAACACATCTCTGATTTGTTCACCGGTAACGTCGTCCACCATCTCGTGTTCGGCAGGCGCTAGCATCTTGTTCACACTTTGAAGGAAGTTGATGGCTTTTCGAAGATCTCCATCACTGATCCTCAGAATCTCTTTGAGCACATCAGTGTTCGCAGAAACCGTCTCCTGCTCGCAAATATATTGCAGTCTTTTCAACGAATTCTCCTCATCCAGCATCTTGAACCTAAATTTAGAGCACCGCGATGCAAGGGGATCAATAATGCGCGTGATGTAGTTGCAGATCAAGCAGAATCGCGTAATACTCGAGTACGTTTCCATAGTTCTTCTTAGCGCACTTTGGGCATCAGAAGTCATCGAATCAGCCTCGTCCAAAATGATCAATTTGTATGGAGGACAAGGATACTTTTCCAAGTCTTCTTTTGTGGGATTTGAGATGGACAATCTGGCAAAGTTCTTAATCTTGTCTCTGACAATAGATATTCCACGCTCGTCAGAAGCATTCAACTCAAGAACTCTGCTTTTAAAGAGCTGTGGTCCATACAGTTCTTTGGCCATTGCCAAAATGGTGGAGGTCTTTCCTGTTCCCGGAGGACCGTAAAACAGCATATGAGGAAGGTTAGCAGTCTGCAGGTTCTTCTTTAAAACCTGCACAGCATGACTTTGGGACGTAATCTCGTCCAGGTTTTTGGGCCGACTAGCATGTTAGAAGACAATTCACTCGCAAATACTCACTATTTTTCGATCCATGGCATTCTTTCAGCAGCCTCCGTCATCACTAAATATATATTTCACACTTGAAAGCCAATTTTTTTAAATTATTTCGCGTCGCAATGGAAGAAGAACAGCAAGAGAGCTCGCTGAGTTTGCCAATTTCCAGGATTAAAAAGCTTGTCAAGCTGGATCCTGAACACATATCATCAACAGAGTCTGCCAACTACGTTCTAGGAGTCGCCACTGAGCTGTTCATCATGAATTTGACCGAGCAGGCCTCGTTCCATGCTAAGACCCAGAAGCGCAAGAAGATCCAGTACTCAGATTTCCACGAGGTGGTGGTCAGCAACGATAACCTTCTGTTTATGAAGGATTTGGTGCCAAAAACAGTGCCTTTACAGCAGCTTATGAGAGAAAAGAAAGTGACCTTGGATGCTGTCTCTGGTGAGGACGATACGATCGACGACGATTCCAACGTCTCTACTCCCCAGCCAGCACAGCCTAAACAACAACTCCTCCCATTTGTCATGAAGAAAGAGAAAGAAAAGCCCGAGGACGCAATTATGGTCGATTAATTTCTTTATTCTATATACAGTCAAGCTCTTTCAATGTAATCTTCCGTGCGCGGATGTTCCACTTTCCCAGTCTCAATGTACTCTTTGACCTTGGAGAACACGAATTTGCCATCAGTGACGCTCGAGTAGCCGTCAAAGGAGTTCTTTGGGATCACTGCGTTCGAAGACACCAGTGGCTTCAACGGCGATCCAGCAAGATTTGGAGGAGCCACAAACGTTCGAACACGTTGGTAGTCAATAGTATATGTTCCGCGACTGTCGAGACGTCCAATACCAGACGATCTCGTACCTTTGTAAAAGTTCTTATTTCCCTGCTTGGTGTTGAACGGAAAACGCTTGTTACCTGTTTTGGTCATTCCATAGAAAAGAGTTCCATCCTTATATGTTTTCCAAGGTCTCCGCAACAATGACGTTTGCGACTCCTGGAAATTCAGCACCTTCGTGGCTCTCATGATTTCGTAAGAAAACTAGTTTTTTTTTTCAATTATGTCGAGCACCTAGATTAAAAAACATACATCTTTACACCGATTATTTACTAGGCTTGATGTAAGCCCTGTTGAGATTGAAGATTTCCCGGCAAAGAACATGCCAGTCAACTTCGCGAACAAATCCGGGACAGTTGCTGATAATAGATTCTGTCCCTAAATCGAGTTTGCGCACATCCAGATCGTCTTCCTCCTCGGAAATCGCCCTTTCGTAGCCAACCAGTGACAATCTAGGCTTTTCACGCAGCGAACAAGGCAGAATTCCGGACCCCATAGACCCCACACTTGTGGAAAAGGATGAACGGTCGCTTTGGTTACCTGAGAAAGTGGAGTTGTTCGACTGGCCATTTGAAGACTGAGAAGATATGCTGTAATGGCGTCTGGCCATCTTAGATTTCATAAACGTTTCTTCCCATTTGAAGAGCTCGTACATCAACTTCAAGTTTGGTTGAATGATTACGTTCAGGCGTCTCACCCGAACAAATAGATATGCTCTTGGAAGACTCACGTTTAGTCGCTTCATCACTTCCGCAATGCACACAGTTGCCGACCTCGAAACACCGACTTGGCAGTGCACAAGAACCTTTCCATTCGCGTCATGACACCTTTCGATAAACTGCAAAGCATCGTTGATTGTTGTAGTCAGTGTTCCAATTCCATCATCATTGATATTATTGATTCTCATAACTTCTTCAACAGTGCAGAGGGTCTTGCCTAGCTTTTGGCCAGACGCAATCTTGAACACCTCACATCCGCTTTCTGTTGTTCCCGTTGTATACTCTAGATCATCAAGCCAAGGCACATGTTCCCCAACACTCACAATATAATTGATTCCCAACTCTTTAAGTAATGATATACTGGAAGAATGGCTCAAGGAGCCAAGATACAAGTGTGGCAGGATCCTAGAAGGAAGTGATCCGAGAACGGACTCACAAACTCCCTCAGGTTCGTCCTCAGATTCATCTTCAGAAGAGGATGGCGACGTCGTCTCGAAATCCGAGTCTAATTCTTTTGCTTCAAAATTCTTCTGTTGCCCCCTGAGTTGTATAATATGCTGACCTGTCGATGTATTGAGCACCGAATTAAATGACATTGCCACGCTATTCTTGTGCTTGGTAGACTTGGGTGCTAGGAGTAAACTCTTTATAGCTGAACGCTCATCGTCAATAGTGAGAAATTCGTCACTTTTCGAAAATCTGAGAATAATAGGCTCCAAAGTTTGGAGTAGCAAATAGTCCGACTTGAAGATGAAGAAAGGGCGCTGATATATCATGTGTAGACGAATCACTGCTTCATCGACTCCTATCCTTTGCGCAAACATAATGAAAAACAATCCCAAAAGAGAAGTCTCTGTGTATCCGTCTGAACAATACAGAAGTGCAGGGAATCGTGACGAACACTTGCTGCTTAAGAGTTGACATATTTTAAGAGTGCAGAGAATATCATCCTCTGAGAGATCTGCAAGTTCTAAGGACCCTGAAGGGGGGAACTCAAGATAAACTTGAAGCATGCGGTCTATACTGGATGAAATCGTACACAACTCGGCAAGGTTCGGTATGCGTGCGCCATCAGTGCAGTGAATAAACAGTTTCCAATGAGCCTTGGGAAATGTGATGAGCTTTGGGTCAATATGTTTGATAGGGCTTTGAAGTAGGTCATCTGCCTTCAGAGTAACAATCGTGTTCGTTGGATCGCAATGCAAAGGATGAGTCGAAATTTTGGTAGCAGGAAGAGGTTCAAGTCCTGAGTTCAATTGAATATGCAAACATTCAAAATCAGTGGTGTTACCAAACCAGACGTTTTCAAGCACTTCGGTAGCTGAAGACATCTTGGATATTTCAAGTTTCTCCCTGTACAAGTAATTCGAGTCCCAATTATTGAAAACTCGGAGATCGTAGTCCGAGCAAAGATCTCCTGGAGCCTTTGTTGAAGCATCTGCGTTGAGCGGCAGAATGGAAATTAAATTAGAGGCATCGAGCGTGCTAATCTTGACGTCTTCAAGTATGAAGGTGTTGTAAGGCTTTTTGTTTGCGGGTAAAATCAATTCGGGATGTTCATTAACGTAAAGGAGCTGTGCGATATGCAGCAGTCGCGCGAGTGACGCACACTTGCATTTGCTATCGCCGAAATCATCGTCGTTGTAGTTCTGGATACATTGCTCGTGATCGTCATTGAGACAGTATACCACCAGGTTTGAAATATTGCTTAGCTTTGAGACCTGGATGTGAAAGTTTCGCAGCGAGACACCGATTTGCGGGTCCATATCTTTAAAAATGGGAAGAAGCTTGGTGTTCAGACAGTCTTTGACCAGCAAATCTGTAGAGTAAAGATCTATAATTTCTTCCGGAAGAACTGAAAGTAGGTATAGACCGATATTGCGCACAGTAAAAACCGATACAAGGATGTCTCCGGGAGAAACTGTTCCTCGAATTTGGCCTGTGGTTTCGGCGATGATATCATCCTGATACGGGTCACTGCTATTCGTACTGCAGGATCGAACAGGCATTAGACTGCGAACATTCGAAGGCACTGATAGATGGAAATTCGGGTCGAACTGGTTGGTCAAACTGGACAAGAAACGTAATTGGACACTATTATTTTTGTGCACTCCATGGAGCCAAGGAAACATTTTATCTGTTTCAGGTAGATCTGAGGTGTAGTGCTTGACCATAAACTGGCACATTTCGTCTGTTGAAATCAATTTGCACGCCTTCACTGTACTTAATGACTTGTGATTTGCAAAATACGATGACCCCGGATCAAATGCCGAGCTGATATCTAGAGGACGAATCGGTCTGTAGAGGGAGTTGGAGCGACTTTTCTTGTAATACTCATCGCCCTCCTGATAGCTTCCTTTGAATAAACTGTTGATCCGAGAGCGTACTTTGTCCTTGTCCTCAAGGGTAACACTATTTGCCCGCTTCGCGCCAGGACGTTGCGGCGGGATATTCGGCGGCGGAGAAGAGGCTTTAACAGAAGGACCAGGAACCATTTGCTCAACTTGCTGGAGCGGGTTCATGTTGCCTGTAAAAAAACTGTATTTTGTTTTGCAGCCTCTGGGCGATTTTTTCTCACTACAGGTTATTAGCCCCCACACATATCTTATCTTTTGCTTTACTGCGCCACAGGACGAGCAAGAACCCGCCACATGTGGCAAATTATATACAGTCATTACATCTTTTCAATGAGCTGCACCAGGTACTTTAGGAAATTCCTGTCGGTGAGCTGGATGAGGTTCTCAACAAAGGTCTGGGAGATTTCTGGTGGAAATCCCATGTTATTCTGGAGAAGATTGCGTAGCTGTTCCACCATCAATTCGTTGAATTTGATGGGTTTATTTTTGCGACTTGGTTGTGTATCTGGAATTTCATAGCCAGCAAAGACAACTGCTTTCATTGTCCGAACCACTTCCAGAAGGATGCTGTTTCGATATTGAGCGTCGTTCAGAAGTTCACGTTTCATTTTGATGCTCATTTCACAGGCCAAAAGCAGAGCGTTTGAGACCAGTAGCTCGTTAGCCTGCTCAAACATGTTCGAATCGTTCTTAAACACGTCTTCAGGATCCACAACCTTTCCCAGACCCACCCCTTGTATGAGTGAGTTAATGCATGTAGTCGACAGTTTCACCAAGCTGAGGTCATTAGTTTGATAGTTGTATATGTTGTTGAACATCAAATTGATGACACCAACCAATGTAGGCTTGTTTTCCGAGGTGACCCATAGAGAGCTCACATGGTCGCTCTGAATGGAGATGAGCAGAGAAATGAAACATTTTTGCGTGTCCAGAATATCCCGCTTCATAAAATCATCTTGAGCCGAGGCTGAGTCGGACTCGATTCGAGAAATGACCTTGGTGATCAGAGGAGTCAGCAGCGAGTTGAGCATGACATAAACCGGCTGCGACGAGCCACAATTGTGCAGGACCTGTCCGAGGAAATTGAGGAAATTGTTGATTTCCTGCAGCTTCAGCTTGTCAAAACTCATCATGAAAACAGATATGAATTTAGACAGTAGCTGTTCAATTGTTGGAGAGTTGCTCTTGACCAAGAGTATGAAGAGCCTCACAACACAAAACTCTGATGCTTCTCTAACAATGTTAAAGTCAAAAAATCTCTCCAAAGTGATGAACACAACCTGTGAGATCTGATCGAGCACAGAAATAAACTTGTCGTTGAATTCTTGGACACTGAGACCTTCAAAACCCTTCAAAATGGTTCCAACAGAAAGTAGAGAGTGGTGAACTTGCACAACCAAGCTGAGAGACATCTGGGACATATTGTTGATACATTTTTCCAGATTTGAAAACAAGGGTTGCAAAACAGACTCGAACATAGCCACACGTTTGTCGGATTTTTTGATGAGACAAATAAGGAGTCCGAGAGATTCAAACAAATACAATTGATGATCGAATCCTCCATTGACCTCAACCAGGCTCAAATCAATGTCGCTTGATAGTTTCGCATTGTTGGTAACTTGGAAGTCGAAACTTAACAAAGGCAGCAGGCTCTTGATGAGCTCCTCAACAATGAAATCGTCAATAGAAGGTTTGGTGAGCTTGATGAATCTATAGAACAAGTACCATGAACGGTATTTGACCTTCTCGTTGTCACTAAAGACTCCAAAATTTGAGACGAAAATCTTGAGAACTTTGAGAAGAATCTCGTCCTTGTTCACTCCTTCGACCTGTATATTGTTATTGGTGAAGAAGGTGTAATGCTTGAGCACCAACTCGAAAAAAAGCAATTGAATCAATGCGTGATTGACAAGGAACGTAGTAGATCCATCTATTACTTTGCAGAGCATTTCATTGAAAACATAGTACGGCCTCGAGTTGTTGATCATAGTTTTAGGCAGATTCATGACGTTGTTTCTCAGTATCTCACTGTAATGACTCAGTTCATGCATTCCAAGCTCTATTGCGCGCCAATCTGGATTGGAACCAAAAAGCGATTCGTTGATACACGAGATCATGACATCTAATGCTAGCGTTTCGTTCAAGATGACAATCGAATCGTGGAAGGAGTTGAGCTTATTTCTGACTTCCTGGAATTGCTCGATAGACTCCTCTTCGGTTCCATCGTCATCCTGGTCAAACTTCTTCCTCATGATAATTTTCTTGAGTAGAGTAGTGAGAAGCTCGTCGCTCGTCAAGAACGAAAAGTCAATTTGTTCATTGGTGATATTCTTCTTGAGAAAGAGAAGGAAATTTCCAATGAACGGGAAGATCTCCAAAGAAACATCATCGTATTCGTTCTCAAGATACTCAAAAGCCAACGGGAAGACTTCTAGAATTTTGCTGACCGTGAGATTTTTGAAGTCCACATTTGCCAAATCTTCGTTCGAGCTTGAATCTAGTACGTTGACAAGCTCCGATCCCAGAGTCTCAACCAGTTTAGCAAAGGCGATGTTGACATCCAGATCAGCATCTTTAGAATCAACGTTCAATTTCAAGATGCTTGCCAAATTGAGAAAGTCCACCAACTCCAACTTTTTCATCGGAGCCATCTTTTTATGAAGAATCTCGTTGATACATCCCGAGGTAGTGATTTTGAGTTGATCACTGGAACTTCCCAAGAATTTGTACAGGAGTCCCAAATACTCCTGGTCCAAGAGCAGGTTAATTTCGATCCACGAAACGTACTCTCCAATACACTGGATAGTGATGTTGATGATTTCGCTCTTTAAAGCTGTGTTTGTGTTTAAATAATGCTTCAGGATGGTCTTCCAAGACTCTGCCATCGAGGTCATATCGTTGGCACGAATGAAATCTTTGAGCAGAGTGTTTCTTTCGTGTTGATCACGTTCTCGTGCGATCATCTGGTCTCCGATCTCTTGATGAATCATCAATAAAGTACGTAAATAGTAGTCTGTGGCTAGTTCATTAAGCCCCCCATTAGTCTGGGTAAGAACAAGCAGGTCTTTGATCAACGTTTGATAGCACGAAAGTGTAGTATGCACAAACAGAAGGGCCAGAGTTTTGGAAAGTCCATTTCTCAAAAACACAGACTCTATAATATTCGCATCCAAAAGGCTCTTCAAGTAGCCAAACAAGTAATCCCGGATCGACAGCTTCTGCGAGTCGTCCATGTAAGGAAGTCGGGCGTTCAACACCTGGAAAACAAAAAACTTGACGTTGGGCGAAATTTGGGCGTTCGTAGTAAGGAGGTTTATACAATGCTTCCAACCATCTTGTGAATTCTTGATTTCGTTAATGAATTCCAAAGCTTGATTTCTAAGCTGAGGATCTGCTGTTGCACTCGCCGCAAAGTCCACCGCCTGCAAAATCTGTTGGTCCATTTTGCTTGTATTTTTTATTTAGTTTTTCAGTTTTCTAGCGTTTGGTCGTGTGCGAACCGCACTGGGGAGCATTAAATGTCCCGTTCGACGAGATAGTGACCTTTGACTTGCAAAGTAGGATCAGCATTGTCCAGATCCTGAATACTTGCGCTTGGCACGACAGGTCCCCCAATTGCCAAAAAGTAACTAGCAACCCCAATCGAAGTAGCCGGCGTTATATAGAGTAGCACAGCCGCGTATTAAACTTTTCGTATGCAGTTCTTCCTTCCCTCGGCCCGTCTTCTAAGACCAGTTATACGCCCCCAAATTAGTCGCATTTTGGCCGGAATTAGACTCCAGTCTACTTTTTCTGCTCAGGAGCTGGAAAAGGCCCGTCAAGAGCGTCTGGCTGGCCTTGGTTTTCTCACCAAATTTCCAGCCAAGATGGTTCCATATATGGAGCTCATGCGCATTGAGAAGCCCATTGGGACGAAGCTACTCCTCAGCCCTTGCATGTGGGCCATTACCATGGCTGGATTCATGTCCTCGGCCCCGCTGCTGTCTACAGTTTATATGATGTCTGTTTTCACTGTTGGCGCGTTTGTAATGCGAGGAGCAGGGTGCACAATTAATGATCTATTAGACCGCGACCTAGACAACAAGGTTGCCAGGACAATGGAACGGCCGATCACCTCTGGACGTGTTTCCTCGAAACAGGCAATTGGATTTCTGGCTGCACAGTTAGGCGTGGGACTGGTGGTCCTTCTCCAACTGCCGATGGACTGTTTTCTTTTGGGAGCGTCCTCATTGGCTCTCGTGGGAACATATCCTCTGTTCAAGCGATTCACCTACTACCCACAAGTGGTGCTGTCGCTATGCTTCAACTGGGGTGCGTTGCTAGGGTTTCCAGCTATGGGGGTGTGGAATTGGCCGGTTATGATTCCGCTTTACTTAAGCGGATTTTTTTGGTGCATGCATTACGACACCATCTATGCCCACCAAGACAAGGCATTTGACGTCAAGGCAGGCATCAAATCCACAGCATTAGCATGGGGAGACAGGTCAAAGACCATTTTTAAAGGATTATCGGTAGCCCAAATGACATGTTTCACATTGAGTGGATACATGGCTGGAATGGGTCCCGGATTCTACTTTGGCGCAGCTTACGGAGCGTATCGTCTGATGAAAATGATCCAGCTAGTGAACCTAGATGATCCAAAGAACTGTGGGTACTGGTTCCGGGAGAACATCAACACCGGCCACGTTTTCTGGTTGGGCATTTTCTTCGACTATTGTCTCCGTCTGCTGGGATATTTGTAATATGTATCAACTTCATTAATACCAATAACTATGAACCATTGTTAATCTATTTGGAAGATGGGCCTGGGTTCATTCTTCTCTTTCCACCTGGAGTGTTGGCAACATTGACGAATCTCTTGGTGTATTGAATTCTCTTGTATGCTCTTCCCTTTGGCTTCTTTGGCTTCTCGGTCTTGTCAACCTTTGGAGTTTGAGACTTAACCTTACCGGCACGTGCAAGCGATCCGTGGACTTTTCCCTGACACTGTTAGCTATTCGAACATGTCGCTACTTACCATTTTGCAGTTATTAAGTTAAAGAAATTCGTTACGCCTTTAAAAAATCTATGAAAAAAATTATTCCAAGCCCTCAAAAGTATCACGTGCCATATCTCAGAGGGGTTCAGTATCCGTGGGGAGCTATTTCATGAGCACCACAAACACAGCGATTGCGAGAATAATTGCCACGAATCCTAATATCGCAGGTTCGTAGCTTGCTGCAGAGAAGGTCTCTTTTGCCAGCATTCTTTGCGCGTTCGTAAAGCGGATACAGCCCGTTAGGAGTGTAACTATGGCAACAGCAACAAATATCAGTCCCAGTATTTTGCCTGTTTTGGTATCTGTTGCAGATGTGTCATTCGAGCCACTCATTGCAAGGAGCTGGGCAACGGCAACCCCCGCAGTCGCGAAAGTCAGAGAGGTCCGTAACCATGCCAAATAAGTTCTCTCGGAGGCCAGATTGTCGCGCGCGACAGAGCCCTTATTTTCGATTTGGAGCGAATTATACTGTCCGAGCCTTCGCAACCAATCCGGACACGCAGGAGGGATCATAGCCTATAATTTGAGACCCAATATGATAATCAAGGAGAATATCTAAAAAGTTAGTCATAAACATGAATGCACCGCCACATGCAGAGAGTGTACCTACCGGGATAATGAAAATGGTTATCGTTAAAGCTGGAATCGTTCCACTCAGAAATGGTTCGCCTCCGCGGACCCGCGCGAGCATCGTATAGTAGCGAAATAGGCCAAATATGATGACTAGAATTGATATCGTTAGACAGAGTGCACTTAATGGTCCCGAGTATTTGGTAGCCAGATAAAATTCGTGGCGCAGTATGGCTGGATATTTATCAAGGTCTAGTCGTTGGAGCGGACCGATGATTGAGTACTTGGCAAGACGATCAACCGCAACACCGAGCGACAGAAATGTCAAAGAGGTCCGGGTGTAGGCCAAAAATGTCCGTTCATTCGACAGATGATCCCTGGCAACTGCACCATTAGGACTCAATATCGTAAAACCCATATGTTTTTTTAAATAATTTTGAGTTAATTTGTATTCATGCCCGAAATATCGAGCGTAGCTATTTTCGTAATTAAATAAATGTCCAGCACCACCATCAGAGCGAACACGGACGGAATAACCGTGCGGTCAATATCAAAGCGGTTTAGAAGAGTGAGCTGGTTGGAGTTGATTAGAAAGCGCACGATTGCATTAATGGTTAAGAGCATCCCGAAGCATGCCATGATGAGACCCCAGGGTCGCACCAGGCTGTTGTAAAATTTCTCTTGTACTCTCACATCTGTAGAGTTTATCAGCCCTTCAATAATCGATCTCTTTAGCAGCTGGAGGGCAGTGATGCACACAACGAAATAGTTAATTGTCGCTCGGATGTAGGCGAGAAAACCACGCTCGTTTGCAAGATGATCTCGAACCAAAGAGCCAAAATTCTCTGTTTGTACAACAAATCTGAATCCAGACCTGGGTCTGGGATGGCCCAAACCCGGCACACCGTTCCAAAAACTGGACATACGATTGTTAATCAAGTAAAGAATTCTTTTTAACTTTATTAATGGTAAATTTGCCACGGCTGATGCGTGGCTATGCTAAAATTATGAGGTGGAAGTCACCGTTGCAGTTTTGTAGGTGCGAATGGTGCCAACAGTTCCCTTAGAGGTGAGAGTCCCTAACCCCACTGTGCCTGAAGATGGCGTTGCAATTGTAGAGTACATAGAGGCAAAAGTTTGGACCCATGTACTGGAAACAGTGGTGGTGATCCCGTCTTCAGTCAAGGTGACCCAAACAGTAGTTGGCGATGCAGTGGTGGTCGAGGATGTTGCATCGTCAGTAGCGTCGGAGTCAGACTCAGTTGTGAGCGCAGTCGTGCCCGTTTGTGTTGTCGTGGCAGCAGTGGTCGTCGCGGTGTCAGGTGTGGATATAGAGGTGCTTGATTCTGTGGAAGAGGAGCTTGTGGAGGTGGTGGATGTTGTGGAAGTTGTGGAGGAAGAAGAAGAAGATGAAGAAGAAGTGGAAGTTGTGGTTGGTGTGGTAACAGTTGTTGGTGTGGTTGTGGTTGGTGTGGTTACCAGGGTTGAAGATGATGAGGTGTCAGTAGAATCGGTGGTTCCGGTTGCAGTGGTGGCTGCGTTGGCGACTGCATTGGTGCTGGACGAGGACGTAGTCGAAGTGGTCTCTGCTGCCAGTACTCCAAGAGCCAGAAGAGAGGCCAGCGCGATTCTTGTGAGTCTCATCAACGAAATGTTTATGGATAAATTTCGAAATTCTCCTTTGATTTCTACTCAACCGTTCTAGCAGTCTGCAGACATTTCAGAATTAAGCTTAGCTGCATGATTTCCCGAAACTAAAAAAAAAAAAATGCTAGAGCCTTTATTGATTAAGGGGCTCTGCTGGAAAATTCTTGTTTCAGATCTGAAACGGCAGCCATCTTCTTGATGTCCGATCGGTATTCGAGCATGATCCGGTTGACTGTGAGTAGATGGTTCACGCGGTGTACTCGCTGCGCCCCTTTGAGTACCAAGCTTTTCAAGCTAAGCGTTGGCCAAGCATCCGGGTAACGAACGCACTTCATATTTTTCAGTTTAAATGGCCCTTAAAATTCTCAACGCGATAATCAATATGCACGAATGCCCGCTCCACCATTGTAAGAGTTTCGATTGCATACTGCAAAGATTCTCCTAGATCATGGCAGTCTCGCATGGACAACGTAGGATTGACAATCACAATGTCAACTTCCACATTGATTAGATCACCAACGTGGTATGTGCGATAGTTCTTGACTTTTGAGATATTTGTACTGAAGCGAATAATTAGGTAGAGAATCTCCTGGTAGTCGTGTTTGGAGGCATTAGCACCAGTCAAGTTGTTTATGTGTTCCAGAGCGACCAGACACCACTGAGAAATAACGTAGAAGCAAAGAAGAATCGCCCCGAGCGAGTCCAGCCACCACCATTTCAATGCCAGGCCGGTGACAGGGAAAAAAATGGAAAAAGTATTGAACACAACGTCTGTTTTGGCATCTGAAGCTAACGCTTGGATCGATGAGTTCGAGACAGTACGGCACCAGATGAAACATAGAGTTTTGACAAGTATTGTCACGATCATGCTTCCGGCAGCAACCACACTAATCGCCACAAGACCGCGGTCTCCCCAAACCAAACGGCTAACGGCCTCCTGCAAAACTTGCAGGAAAGAGACAATAATGACGACAGAAAAAATTAAAACTCCGAGAGGCTCGAGCCGTCTTCTGCCAATTGGGAATTTTGTAGATTCAAGCGAGGAGTATCTGTTGGAGAGCAGAATAATCATCGTTGAGAGTAGATCGAGCACAGAGTCCACCAAGGATGCAATAATGGACATGGATCCAGTGAATGTGACAGCCAAAATCTTGGCTAAGAGCAAAGCCACATTTAAAGCAAAGTTTATGTTAATCGCATAGCTCACTGCACGACTATCTGTTTCTGCATCATTCCCAAGCATTTTGCCACCTTCCAGATCGATATGTGCGGGAGGCTGCAGAAAATGGGCATCCTCTTCTGTTTGGTCATATGTCTCAAGCATGGAGAAGTGGATTCCTGAGTCCAACAGCCGATCAACTGTGGAAAACCGGTCTATGAGCTCATTCTGCTCCTCATAATATTTTCGCACTGGTTTCTTCTTTATTGAATTGAGCGTCAACTCATCCTTATAGGCCAAGCTCCAGTTCATCAAGAGGGTATTGCTTCCTATTAGTTTGGTGGATCGCATATTACGCATAGTATCCATTCGCAAGTACAACTGATCAAGATTTAGAAGCGAGCTAAGCCTTCTGTCATACGTGGATGGATTGTTGATGCTGAAGTTACCTGCAATATAATGATTGGGGATCTGGCTCGAGGCGGAGAACGACTTGGCCCTGCCGTAAAATTGTCTTCTAGGCGTCAATCGAACTCCACCACTCGGTGAGGGCAATGATGCAGTTGAAGAATGCGTGTTATATTCATTGACATCGCTCTCAATAGCCGAATATGTCGGCACATGGAAAGTAGGGGCTAAGGGGCTCGCCATATTGCCTATATCAATGTGTCACAATTTTTAATTACTGCTACATCCTTGCACCGCGCTGATGCACCATCTCGTCCAGCAGAACAGGTCCGTGGAACTCGGGATCCAGAGCCCGATCCAAACACCATTTTGCGACAGTTTGGGTCGACACAGGCGGCCGGATCAGACCATCTAAAAGGTTGAACAACAGTTTCTCGTTGGCGACCCCAGCAACGTCCAGAAGATTCTTCAGTTTGGATCGCGTATCTTGCGATCCAGTCTCGTCAAACATGAATCCGGGCCTCATCAGAATTGGTCTAATATCTGGTTGCATCTGATATAGTTCGTATTCTGCTTTGCGTTTGAAATCAATGTATCCGGAAGGAATTCCTGGAAATCCACGATCTGCAGACACATACACAAAAGCAGGCTTATTCTTGTTGGTATCGATCAGTGTCTCGGCAAGCACAATTGCACTTTCGTAATTCATTTTTTCGTAAGTGTTGAATACGTTTTTCTTCATTGGATTCGGCGTCTTGAATAGCGATTGTAGCTCCGACAAGAGATCGTCACTTGATCGCACAACATCTTTATAATTTTGGTTCTCTAGTAAAATACCCATAGAATGAACCACTATCTTAGCATCCTGGAGTACATCACGATAGGTATGGGGCTTGAAGATGTCACCTTTCAACCATTCAACGCTATCTGGCCACTTTTCATCTGAGGACAATTGATGGGGACGAGAGCCTGAAGAGCTCACAGAAACCACATTTAATCCTCGCATCACTCCGGTCTGACATATGCGTCGACCCAGAAACCCATTGCCTCCGAAAACAATCAGCTTTGACATGGGACACTATTCTTAGATATCTAGTTAGTTGCGCGACTCAAAAATTACCCTGCCCACACGCGGCACGACCTTTTTCAAGTACAAAAAATTTTCACTTGATTTTTTCATCTTCATATTATCACACAGAAATGGTATGTATAATACATGAATAGAGACGTTGGTGGTATCCAGACCACCCAGACTGAAAGCTACAAGCAAACACAGAACCACAGGTAGAAAGAAGATTGGTTTCAGAAGTCGGAGTCCAAGATGTCTAGGATGATGATCAGGGAGCATGTGAACGAAAACTGGACTCTCAGAGCACTGTGCAGCAGGGATAGAAGTCAAGGCATCATGTGAATCACGAAATACAAGACTGTCCTTTGAAAGGAGATCTGTCCCATGGAAATCGGGGCTAAAACTTCCATTTTCCGGGTCTCAGGTCTTACTTCTCACAGGCAAGACACCAACATTACAGCAACTGCCAGACACACTCATAGCCCAGTTTCTTGCCACATCTGCTCAAACATCGTGTGCTTCAAAACCCCTGAAATTAGACCTCTCTACTCATACTAAATGTGTTCGTGCTTGTCGCTTCCAGACACTCTTTCCATATCCCAATACTAACGACTCAGGACTCAAAAACTCCAGTCACTCTTGCTAAAGTTATCAAGGTTCTCGGAAGAACCGGTTCCAGAGGTGGTGTCACCCAAGTCAGAGTTGAGTTCTTGGACGACACTTCCAGAACCATCGTTAGAAACGTCAAGGGCCCAGTCAGAGAGAACGACATCTTGTGCCTGATGGAGTCCGAGAGAGAGGCTCGTCGTCTGAGATAGAGTTGTACAAGCTAATTGAATCATTCTGTATCATGTGTTGTAGCAGTCACTGCTGGATACCAGTCACGTGACCTCCCCGTATTTTTTGAAAACCGTCAGCGCAAGCCGATAGAAATATTATAAATTACGCGATGTCGTTGATGCCCAACGAGGAGAGTATTTACATCGACGTGGCGCAGTGCAACTCGCGGGACGAGGAGCATAAGTTTACAAAGACCGAGGCTGCCCGCGAGGGCCGTACGAATCAATTGTTCAATAAGAAAACCGGTGCCAGATTAGTGGCCGGATGCATTGTTTTAAACTCAGATCACTCGAAAGTGCTCATGATCTCGTCGTCCAAACACAAGAACCGTTGGATATTGCCAAAGGGAGGCATTGAAGCCGACGAGATTGACAGTTTCAAACAGACCGCATGTCGCGAGACATGGGAGGAGGCAGGCGCTGTGGGGAAGATTCTTGGCAAATTGCCAGTCGTGGAGGATCTCAGGTATCGTAAAGATTCTGGGAAGTTGCCACCAAGTGCAGAGAGTGACCACATTCCACGCAGCGAATTCCATTTTTATGAAATGGAGATACAGGAACTGAATGACAAGTGGCCAGAAATGAGCAAACGGAATCGCAAGTGGTGTAGCTATGAGGAGGCAAAGCACGAAGTGCTCAAGGCCAAGCGCTACGAGCTTGCTGAAGTGCTTGCTGAGTCCCGAATTCAAAAAAATAGCTCGCACGTTATTTTCGACGAGCATTCCAGTGTCCTGCTCGATGCTGAGCCTGAGAAGGATACCTACTGAGTTTAATTCCCGCCTCCCAGAAGTCCTGACATCATCTCTTGTAACATGTTTGTACTCTTCTGCACCACAGACACATTAAAATAAGACTCGCCGATCGCATTAACTTTCATCACCAATTCGTATCTCTGTAGCAATTGCATGTATCTGTTGACTAGCAGCTTGAAATTAGGTCCGTTCTCCGAATTTGCACGCTCGCAAATTTCCACCAAAAGTTGAAGGAAATTGACCAATCCACAGCAGTCATGGAGGTCGGAGTTGAATCCCAGTTGGAGAATTTCCAAAGAGCCACTTTGCTCAAATACAAAATTCGTGCTTCTGTCGCACTCTTTAAGCTTTGAGATCATTTTCTGCGATGCCTCCTTTGCCAGTTTCAAGTTTCCAACAGTCACAAACGAGATGACTAGTCTTGCAAGATATAGGCCAAACGTGTCAATCTGGTCAAGCAAATAGGCTCCAAACTCCAAACTTATCAGCATTTCCAGAGCTTCCTGTGTCCCGCTGGCAATAAGGAAATGCTCAGCAGCGTTGATCTGATCCACAGATCTGCTGTAGTATAATTTCGAACCAATGACGAAACTAAGAGCTGGGAATCCAGCCTCAGACCCGGATTTCTTGATTGCAAATTTCGAAACCTCCTTGGACAGATTCATGATGTTTGCATCGGTGTCTGGCATCACATTGAGTAGCTCGATCAGTCTCCCCAAGTCGCGTGCTTTAAATTCATCTAAGTTCTTGTTTTCCTGTTCAAATACCTCCACCATGTAGAGGAGTAAGTCGGAAGCCTCGTCATACCTTTTGAATTCCATCAAAATCTTGGAACTCTGGTACAGCAGCTCAATGGCAGAGTTATATTTGCCAGAATTTACATGCCGATTAATGATTGCCCTCATGGTCTGTTGTGCCTCATAGTAGGAACCATTGGAAATTCTGAAAAGTTAGCTCCATAAAACAATTCGTTATACATACCTCTCCTTAAATCTGCCTAGAGATTTTTGCAGCTTGCCGTCAACAGCGTCCATGACGAAGATGCACGTTGTATTTTTTTCTAGTTTGTTTTTTGTTCTCTATGAAAAAGTGTACACTAAAAAATTAATGTCCTGTGTGCGGCGCTGTGTTGCTGCGGCGCCCAAAGTTTACTGATAGTAGATGCCTTCCCAGAACTTCTTAGCCTCGCCTCCCATGCTGAACCACTGGTTTTCAGGGTCGCCAAAGAACCTAGCACGGCAGTGTTTGTTAGAGTCCGTACTGGAGGAGTCAAATAATTTGGAAAAAATCACAACGATAGGTGGCAGAGCCAGACCAGGATCCGAGGACATGAACAGACGCTTATTTGAGTTCATTTTCTCCAGAGTGGGGAGCCACCAGCTTAGACGGGGAATGGACAGGTTGCACAGTTTGATCACGCGGAGATTCTGCATTGGGCCGATGGCCTCTCCATTCGAGAAAATCAAAGTGGCGTCCAATCCTCTGACATCGACCGAATACAGTGTGTTTGCATTCTGCCGAATCAACAGGGCCATAATCTCACCGCAAAACTTTAGATTGGGCTGCTTTTTTATGCTCCGGTCATCGTTTTCGAATTTTTCCTTGATCATAGTGAAAAATGTGCGCTCCTCTGTCAGATACATACTTGGAACCTTTAAGACATGCCTGCTCTTCAGCTTACCATAGATCATTGGCTGTTTGCTGCTGCAGGAGATGACAAGGGTCTTGAGATGCTTGCATCTGATTTTTGGCATCTGAGTCTTTTTGTGGTCAAACTTGGGGTTCGCAACATTGATATTAATATCTAGTCCTTTTAATTTAGAAGGGAGCGCTTCCATCAAATTTCTCAGGAAGGTAAAATTTCCAATGTCCACCTTAAGGTACCGAAGATTCACAAATTTCGGAAGGTTCTTCAACAAGATTCTGGGGATCTCATTATAGTCAGCAACGAGGTCCTTTTCTTTGTCCCGCTTGGTACGTTTGTGGCTTGTGTGGGCCTTCTCGAACTCCTTTATCGAGACCTCGTTTTTAAGCTGGAACACTTTAATTTCGGCATAAATCTCGGGATGTTTCGTCATGTGACGCAGCAAGTTCCACGTAGTTTGTAAGTTCCAGTTATATTTAAAGTCACAAACTCCTCCTGCATACTGAAGTCTTAAGGGTTTGAGTCGGAACACAGTCAAATGACATTTTTGGTAAATTGTCTTGCAACTTAGAAGGAAAGGAATATAATCGAGAGGATCTGCGTATCCCAAAATCTTGTCAAGCAGCTCTTTAGGCAAATCTGAAAGCAGAAAGACATCTTTCTTGCTATCAGTCTTTATTTTTTGTGTTTTAGCCTGGAAAGTCATTCCAAAGCGTTAAAGTTGCAGGACCAAAATTATTTTTGATCCTTCACGCTACCCTTTTCTCCCAAATACGGCGGTGCAAAACGGAATTATTTGCACGCTCATAAAAATACAAACAAGAATGACTTCTCTTCAGTTGATTGACGAAAACAAACACTTCAATGAGCATCTTCTACCCTACATCCAGCAGTATTATGACGGATCCGATGACAAGGGACTCAATTACCACATTGTCTCTGTTTTTGGGTCTCAATCTACAGGCAAATCAACATTGTTGAACCGATTGTTCGGCACCCAATTCGACGTCATGGATGAGACCAAGCGACAGCAGACCACAAAGGGCATTTGGATCTCCCATGCCAGCTATATTGCATCTGCTGAAGACGAGTTAGGCAAACGGCCGAACAAAGATCATTTGTTTGTGCTCGATGTCGAAGGTGTGGACGGAAGGGAAAAGGCTGACGACAAAGACTTTGAGCGCAAATCTGCCCTGTTTGCACTTTCCACTTCTGAAGTGCTGATTGTGAATATTTGGGAGCATCAGGTGGGACTTTATCAAGGAGCCAATATGGAATTACTCAAGACAGTGTTTGAAGTGAATCTGAGTCTTTTTCATTCCAGCAGACAGAAATGTCTCTTGTTGTTTGTGGTGCGTGACTTCACGGGAATGACTCCGCTGGAGAATTTGTCCAACAGTCTGAAAGCGGATCTGAACAAAATCTGGAGCAGTCTCAGCAAACCTGAAGACTGCCAAGATCTCGAAATCACCGACTTTTTCGATCTTCAGTTCACCAACATCGCCCACAAGCATTTCCAGCCAGACAAGTTTGAGGAAGATATCAAGGTTTTGGGTGACCACTTTTCGTCCTCTAATCTGTTCAAGACGGAGTATCATAGAAGCATCCCAATAGACGCATGGACCATTTATGTGGACCAAATTTGGCAGCAAATCGAGCTCAACAAAGACCTTGACCTTCCAACACAACAGATACTTGTTGCTAGATTCAGGTGCGATGAGATCATGCACCAATCGTACGAAATTTTTGAGCAGGAGTTTGGCAAAGTGGACTTTGAACAGCTTCAGGATCCACAAATGTTTGGTGATGCTCTCAAGCAGCTACAGACCGAGGGACTAGTTCCCTACGATACAAGCGCTTCTAGATATACCAAAAGTGTATATATGGAGCGCAGGGAACAACTGATAAAGTTGATCGACTCAAAGCTCTCCGAAACAAATTCGCAGCGATTGGGTTCAGTCATCAAGAAGCTGGTTGAGAAATTCAGCATGGCTGTTACTCAGGATAAAAAAAACAAAAAAGGAACTTTCCAGGAGATTCTATCTGCGCAGAGTGCTTTGATGATAAAGTCTTTCAAGGAGGATGCTGGTAAATGTATATTTGACCATACTAGGGAGCTAGAACAGTTGGAGCAGGAGTTGTCGTCTGTGATCGAATCTTTGAAACAAAAAGAGAAAAACCTGCTAGTGACAAGACTCACAAAGAGATTCCAGGTGCAATTTAAAGAACAGTTGGTTGATATCGCAAGTAATCCATCTGAAGATCTTTGGGATCAAGTTATGACCAAGTTCGATCTGATTGTTGACAATTTGGAAGCCAAATACCACGAGCAAGGCAAATACGATTATCTATTAGGGTTGACTGCTGAGGAGAACTTGAAAGTTCACGAAGAGCTACAAAAGTCTATCTGGATCAAATTCAAGGATGTGGTGCAGGATTATATTACAGAGGATACAGTTGCACGGATTCTGAGAAACAAATTTGAAGACATTTTTAGATATGACGAAAATGGAGTTCCAAAAATGTGGACCAATACATTGGAGATCGATCAGCAGTACACTAAAGCAAGGGAAGTGGTCATTGATCTGGTTCCTACACTCAGTCAGATGGTTCTCACCAAAACTTCGAAAGAAGTGGTCCCAGCTGTGGACATTTCGAGCCCTGACGTTGATGAATCAGAAGAGGAGGATCTTGATGAGCGGTCATTCTCTGTGCTATTGACGAGTCGCCAGCAAACTGCCGTGCTTGCACGAACAAAGAAGGAGATGGATGCAATTTATATTGAAGCCAAGCGATCCGTGATGGCCAATATCACGTCAATTCCGGTCTGGATGTACATGGTTGTGATTGTTCTGGGATGGAACGAGTTTATGGCTGTTCTGCGCAATCCAATACTGTTTATGCTTTTGATAGTGGTTGGAACGGGGGCATATTTTGCACACAACATGGGTTTGTTGATTCCGATGCTGAGCGTTGCCAAAGGTACTTTTGCACAGAGTAAAAGTGTCGTGAAACAGAAGCTGCGGGAGCTGATAGAGGAGCCGGAGCAGAAGGTAGAGGAGATTGAGATGAAGGATATGTAGTTAAGGTGTCAAAAAAAAAATACGAGCCCAGATTTCCTCGGTTTAAAAAAAAGTTTCTCCCTCACCAGGACTTGAACCTGGAGCCTTCCGGTTCGTAGCCGAACGCGATAACCATTACGCTATAAGGGAAGAAACTGATGTAATTTACTATACACCCTTTATAAGGCACGGCCGCAAAACGACAACGCGAACTAATAAGGATTTTTAAGGGCTGTGTTTTGTTTATGCTTGAATTATTGGAATCCCAGCTAGTCAGTCCGGATCATTACTCTTTCCGCTATACCCGTTACCGGGATGTTAGCTGCTGCTTACCAACTACACGGATACCTGTGTTAGAACCGAGTTTGAGCCCGGGATACATTCGTTTACACCAATTATTCACTTCTGACCTGCTGAGCTTGTTTGGCCTGTACATTCATAAACCCACGGGAATAATCATCTGTGCTTGTCAGGACAACAAATCTTTTGCTGTGCGATTTGATCGGTACGAGCTCCAGGATTTGATCAATCGTACAGAGCGCAATATGCTGCTGTTGTCGGGGAAAATACACGAGGGACGCCATTATGTTAATTTTACAGAGAGAAATGGTTTCATTTACGATGGGCCTCATTCAGTCATTTGGAAGGACTTGGCTGACGAAATAATTGCACAAAGCTCTGCCAACCACATTGACGTGCCTTATGAAGTGCTGGACGTGTCTTACGATGGAATTCTTCCTCTCTTACCTATATATATTGGAAGCAGACAGAAGGAGCGCATTCAGGCTTTTGACCTCTCGAAACAGGACTACGCACCCGAAATATTGGAGGAGCCCAATGTCGTGCTGTTTCAGCGTCTTTACATCGTGCAACAGACAGTGGTAGTGAGCTTGGAGGGGAAATTGCCAGACATGAAGGACGTTTTGCGCGATTGCCCCAGCACAACCGATCCCGTTGCTTATACAAGAAATTGGTTCAAACGATACTACACGCGAGACCAGCCCGAGGCCCAATGGCAGACGGCCACACAGCCGCGAGAGTCAATTAGCGACCTGTACGGACTGCTGCCCGAGATGCTAGCCGAGGAGAACGAGGTGACAGCCGGGTAATTCCAACTTATCGTTTGGCAGGGCTGGAAAATATTATGTCAAAATGGAGAACGACGAAATTCCAGAGCCACACGGGTCGCTGATGCTTGCGTGGCAGGTGAAGAGTAAGTGGGGACGCTGATGAACTAACTTCAGACCGGCATGTGCTTGTGGTGGGAGCGGGTGAGGTGGGGCTGTCGCGGGTCGACCATCTTCTGCAGGCAGATGCCCTGATCACGATCATTTCGCGCGAGGTGCATCCGACGATAGCAAAATACGCGGAGCTTGGGCTGTTGAAAGTGATTGAGCGCGATTTTTCGTTTGAGGATCTGCAAATGTACGAAGTTCCAGAAGATATCTCGAAGCTGGATATCGACCAAGACCAGGCGGAAATCGAGCGTATTTTCAGGTCAAGGTTCGCAATGGTGCTGACGTGCATCAACGACTACAACCTGAGTCTGAGGATCTACTACAGATGCCGGCAATTGGGGCTGAACGTGAATCTTGCTGATAAGCCCAAAAACTGTGATTTCTATTTTGGCTCGACGTATAGACAGGGACCACTACAGATCATGATCAGTTCTAACGGGAAGTCGCCGCGGTTCACGAACCGTCTCAAAGAGCTGAAGCTCAAACCGCTTTTCGACTCACTGGATATCAGGCGGGCGATCGCCAATCTTGACTATTTACGAACAACTCTGCGCACCCAAATTCACCCCGGAGAGTCGCCAGAAGTGATCAAGAAACGCATGGAGTGGAACAGAAACATCACCGACTCGTACACGATCGAACAATGGACGCAGATGGACACTGCGCAGGTGGACACTATTCTTGCTAGCTATGAGTAATTATCTCGTGTCGTCAGTTTTCTCTGGCGGAATCATGGACGCATAATGCGGCACAAACATGTACTGGCCGTTTTGGTCGATGAATGTAGATTCTGCTGCGTAGGGGTCGTAGAACATTGGAGGAGCCATGCCTGCTGGTTGTGGCTGGGCCAGCCCCGCGGCAAGCCCGGAAGTCATGAGATGGTTGCGGTTGGACCTGCCCCAGCTGAGCCGGACCCGGGAGCCGCCTATGGCAAAGCCCTGCAGCTGGTCAATGGCCTTTTCTGCGTCGGCTCGCGTGGAGAACTTGACGAACCCGCACCCTTTTCCCGGCGGCACTTTCACGTTGATTATATGTCCGTACGGCTCAAAGAGCGAGAGCAGCGTGTCCTCAGAGATGTTATTTGCCAGTCCTCCCACAAACACAGTGGTGTTATTAGGGTCTGGGAACATGGACTGTGCTTGGGGAGGCGCGTAGTAGCCCATCGGCGCCATTGGCTGGCTCTGGTAGGGATCCATCTCGAACGGGATCTGGTGGTGCTTGCGGAACTGCTGGTTCTGGTGCTTTGGGGTGGCCAGAGCGACCCGGATTAAATGTCCGTCCAGACTCTTGCCGTTCATCTCGACCAGCGCTCTTTGGCGGTCGTGGTCGCTGGAGAACCGGACAAACCCGAAACAGCGCGAAAGGCCACTTGCCGGGTCGGTCATCACCCGCACAGTCTTGACAGTAGTGAAATGGGTCTGGAAAAGAGCGAGCAGATGAGCCTCGGTTGTGGCAGGCGAGAGATCGCCCACAAAAAGCGAATACTCAGGAGTTTGCGCCACCTGAGAGTTCAGCGTGGCCGCAGATGCCCAATTGAGGCGAAACAGCTTGTCTTTGGTGTCTGGAATGATTGTGCCGTTTAGCTTGAGAGCGTCCTTGGCCTCGTCGGGATCTTCGAATTCGACAAAACAGTAGCCGGAATGCGCCAATTGGTGAGCCATGACGTTCTGGCGAGGCTTTATGACCTTGACAAGCACACGTTTATTAGTTTTAGCCCATATTTGAGAAATAAATTCCTCATCCCAAAATGGCTCGATATCTCCCATCCATAGAGTTCGGGAAGGAACCGTGTTGGCAGGATTTTCCGGAGGGTTGGGCAACGGAGCGGGCTCGGACATAGAATTAGAAATGCGCGCTTAGTGTACGAGGAAATTTCACAGCAAAGAAAAGCAATGGAATATGTTTTTGTGTTTCACTCGTTTTTGAAATAATCTGTTTGCTCTGGCGTGGCGCAAACCGTCGCAGGGTATTTTAAGCGACGCGACGGAATGTATTTTTTTTTAAAATCACGCGTATGCTTTCCAGAGAGGCACGGAAAGAGGCCCGCAAACGAGGCTCTGCGAAGCGCAAGATCGATCTAGGAGGCCTTGTGCTGCGTGCTCCCGCGTCTCCCCAGACGCCTCGGCGTCGAACAGCGCCTGCTGCTCCTGCCACGCCGGCCACACCTGCGACCCCAGACATTAGTTCTTTCATGTCGCCAGAGGCCGTCAAGACCCCGCGGACGCCACGCACGCCCAAGAGAACGCCCCGGAAGACCCCAAAGAAGACGCCCAAGGCCGCTCCCAAGACTGTACGCACGCCACGCACTGCTACGCCGAAGAAAGCACTGCCCAAGTCTACTCCGAGACGGCGCAAGACAGCGACCCCCAAGACGCCTGCCAAGAGCCCTGTCAAGTTAGAGCCGCTGTCAGACATGTCACGGGAGTCCTCGCGCGAGAGCACGCCTGCTAGGACGTCTCCAGCTCCTCCTCCGGTTGTGCAGTCGCCCGCATACTACGACTATGTGGACGAAAAGGCCCTGACTGCTACACGCAAGCGGATCGCGCAGCTGCACCAGACGAAGGCCAAGACACGGCGCACGCACACCGCTGAACAGCAGGCTGCGGTCCAAGACAAGCGGCGGCGCGGTGCTGGATATTTGGAGATCAAGTACGGCCGTGTTCCTCACAACCGGACCAAGCTGATCACTCTGGACGTGATCAAACAGGTGCTAGTCGACTTCCTTGACAGCGCGGAGGTACCGCAGGCGACAGGGACAGCGCGCAAAAAGGGCGAACAGTTTTTGCGCAGCTATAAATCGCAGATCGACATGCATTTCTCGAAACTGATCGACACCCATCTGGCCAATAATCTAATTTTGACAGAGCTCGGGGAGCTGAACAGGCTCAAGAACGAAAAGCGGGAAAGCATCCATGCGCTACGCGAGCAGCGGCGAGCCGTGGCGGTCAAATTGGCAGGATTGCGCAAGGAGTATTTGGGGAGGACGCAGCGCAACCGAAGACGAACGCAAATATACAAGCAGCTGGCCGCCGTGCGAGAGGCCAGCAGAGACGCCGGGCAGCCGGCGGAGCGCGTGCACACGCCGTTGGGAAGGGTGGCGAAATTGCACCCGATTATCGACCCGCACGCCGGGGTGGTGGACAAGCTCGAACTACTGAACGAGCTGCTACAGAGAATATAGTACCAAATATATTAAATGTCATCGGCGATGAGCGCAGCGATCATCCGGTACAAGTAGTAGAAGAACATGAGCAGGTGGAAACCCAGCTTGATAAAAGACTCCTTCTTGTGTTTCGAGAGAGTTCTAAAGATCTCTGTGGCATCAAGCAGATGGTTCTTGTTGTAGATTTTGTTGGCGTTGTAAGCCAAGATAGGCAGGTTCAACAGGAAGGTAAACCAGTACCCGTTGATCAGGAACAAGAGACTCAAGACACCGTGAACGGCTGCCTCTGGAACAATGTAGTTGTTGAGCTTGTTGCAGAGCTCAATCGGATTGATGTAATCGCACTCGAGGTCGCTGTACATGATGGTAAAGAAGACTTGAAGGAATAGATTGATCGCGTTGACCACAACGGCCAGAATAAATAGCCATGCCTCGCCCGTCATGTTGATAAAGAACAAATTTCAATATCGATAAAATTTTTTCTCCTCTGCACGCCTCCTGGAGATGGCCTGCGGATTCGATCGGACAGATTTTGTGTCCATTGCCATGGATACCGCGCCGCGCGCGTTGCTGGGCATGACGCAGGAGAAGCGCGCGGTTGCTGTGCCTTTTGCGCAGCGCACTGCGTTGCTGGGGCCGCGCAACGTGCTCGACCTGGGCTCCGGCAAGGGCTATGTGAGCCGGCTCCTGGCGAACGAGTACGAGGGATTTCGGGTTTGCTGCGTTGATCGCAATCGCGAGCGTCTCCAGTCGAGTCTTCGGCTCCACCAGCTAATGCAGAACACCCTGGCCACTGCCACGAGTCTTGTTCCGTCTGGAAACCTCGTCACGGTTGCAGCTGCTATTGAGGACTGGGACTTGCTGATGGGACAAGCACAGCGTTTTTTCCGACTCTCCACGAGGATCGACGATCCCGCGCCAGAGGTGTGTGTTGTTGGGCTGCAACTGTGCGGAGATCTGATCTATAAAGTAGTGGAATTGGTGGCCGGGCGGAAATTTGATGGCCTGAGAATCTCAAAATTTCTGGTGGTCCCCTGCTGCCTCCACAGAATATCCAGGCTCAAAATGTCTGAGAAACAGGGTCCGTTCTCGAATGCAGAAATATTCTCAGACATCCAGCACTACATGGAGTCCAAACAGTTCGCCGATGTCCACGTGGAGTATTTAAACATTGGCTATTACTCCGTCCAGGCTTCTAAAATTTAATTCATCTGCGTTTTGCTGTTTCTGGCATTACAGAAGATTCGACAGCAGCTATTTACCGAATTCGCCGCTGCTCAACTCTTTTCATGTCTCCGTCTCTTAAGCTACTCACTTTAGCATTGGCCTTGTGCTCAGCAGGCGCTGCAAATGCTGCTGCTTTGTCCTGCTATGGCAACGGATCTACATTACTGCGCGAAAATTCGCAGCTCTCGCAAAAGGAGCTCGACTGGATGACTGGCCGCAAGGAGAAAACCTCAGCGAGCCTCGCACTATTTCTCCAGAGCCTAAATCTGTCTGATTACTCGCAAGACTGGGACGATTATCTTGGCGAAACAGAAATTAACATCGGAATCGCGCTTTCTGGGGGTGGACTGCGCGCCATGCTTGTGGGAGCTGGTGAGCTGGCAGCGCTTGACTCCCGCTCGCAGCTCGGCCTCCCAGGTCTTCTGGACTCGGCTGACTATGTCTCGGCGCTCTCGGGTGGAGCATTGGCCCTGAGCTCGATGATATTCCAGAACTGGTCCTCAGTGCCCCAGATTGTCCAAGATAACGTGCTATGGAACCTCACCAAGCTCCCGATTCCGAATAGCATGCTCGAATGGCGTAGCTACCACCTGGAAATCCTGCCAAAAATGCTTGCTGGACACAATATCACCCTGGTCGATATGTTCGGCCAGGTGCTGTCTCGTTTCCTGTACACTAATTTGCCAGAGTACGGAAAAAACACACACTGGTCCGAAATAGCTCTCATGGACGCTTTTGTGCAGCACAACATGCCGTACCCAATTGTGCTCGCAACAGGAGGTGTCGATTCCAATATGTCCGACTTTGCGCGCAACACGATCGAAATTAGTCCTTTTGAATTTGGATCCTGGGATAGCGACATTGGCGCATTCTCAGCGCTTGACAACTTTGGAACGCACATGAAAGACGGCATTCCAATGAAGGACAATTGTGCTGCGGGATTGGACACTATTGGGTTTATCACGGGAGTCACGGCCGACTTTTTGTCGGATCACCAAAATGCTCTGGACGATCCAGCCGAGCTGGCAAAGTTGGGCATCCAAATTAACTCGACCCAGCTCGAAAAATTGCTGTCCCTGTTCAACACCGACAAGTCCAAACTGCTCATGGGGGTGATTTCCAACCCATTCTACGACAGTTCGCATTCCAGCAGCACAATTTCCGAGACCGAACAGCTGCTTCTTTCCGACGGCGGAATCGAGCTCGAAACTGTCCCCCTAGAACCTCTGCTAGTTGCCGATCGCGAGCTCGATTTTGTCCTGGCGTTTGACAACTCGGGAGATACATCGGAAAAATGGCCAAGCGGCGAGTCGCTCTACATCACGCGGGATAAAGCGCACGAAGCTGGTGAGCCATTTTACGAGCTACCAAAAACGGTAGCACAATTCCAATCGCTCAAACTCAACAAACGGCCTGTTTTCTTGGGATGCAACGCCACAAACACAAGCCTCCCCCTCCTGGTATACATCCCAAATAACAACCTCACGCACGCGACCAACTCAAGCGCACTTTCCTTTTCGTACCCAGAAAGAAATGCCTTCATCGAAAACGGAATAGCCCTGGCAACCCAAAACAACTTCACTATCGATCCCGAGTTTGCGCAGTGTCTTGGCTGTGCAATTCTGCGTCGCTCTCAAGACCGAGATGGAGCCCTGCCGGGCCCCCAATGCTCCCGTTGTTTTGCCCAATACTGCTACTAGTTTTTATATACGGCTGTGCTCCTTTAAATTTTTTTACTGATCTTATTTATGCCTAGTGCTTCTAAAAGTAAAGAGGACCTGAAACAACTTCTGGGCGCACTCGAGGATGCCATAAAAGTCTGGGACAGCTCGCTGAGCTTGCTTGGCGATGAGACGCCTTCTCTCAAACAGTCAAGCGTTGCAAATCCGCTTGAGGAGCTCGGGAAACTTGCCAAACTGCTCCATGCGCACACCACCAAGGTCGGTATTGTTTTCAAGCCTCCGATCGCACCGGAAAACTACCACGCCTGCTTTGTCGAGATCGAAGCTGCGACTCGCAATTTAGTTATGCTGGTGAGTCTGTGCTCGCAATTGAAGCAGGAAAAAAAGCTCCATTCCATGCTATTTGTGCAGGCCGTTTTTGACGAGACCCGGGACCTGCTAGCAACGTTTTCTGCGCTCTCGAAAGAAGTGTGTGGACTGCTGGACGTTCCAGAGGCGGATCAGGATGGAGTGCGACTGGCTTCCGTGGGGAAAATTTGGGATGTTTGCGATAATATCTCTGGCCTGGTTCGCAAAGGTGCCAGTGGAGTTCTGCGTGCAAAATTCAAAGAGTCCGCGCTTTTGGTTGCTGACGGGCTGGAGGAGCTGGAGGAATGGGTGGAGGCACCGAGCGCGTCGAACGGGGATTTTTTCGAGGACACTGATGAGGAGTCGGAAGCCGAGCAGAGCGTCGATCCTGCGCTTGTTGAGTACGGAACCAAATGGGGCGGGAAACTCAAACTTGTGCGCCTGCTTTTTGCCAGCATGGAAAAGAGCATAGACAAAAAGACACACACAGAGAAGGTGTCGACCAAACTCGACGACCTCAACGCAAAACGACTGGAAATTGGACATCTGGTCGACGACCTGGTTTCGGCCATTATCTACGACATGGACATTCCTGAAGGCGAGAGATGCGCCGGCCAGCTGTCCAAGAGCTGCATTGGTTTGGCAGATGTGGTAACAGATCTGGAGTCGAAGAAAATGAAGTGGTTTGAGACATGGAAGTCTAAGTTTCTCGAAAATATATAATGAATAATACAATCACCAGTCACCGTCATCTTCGTCGTCGCTGTGGGAGACTTTGGCCTTTCTGTTACTGAGGGCGGCCGCCAGAGCGTCGGCAAGAGACGCTGGCTGGCCTGGGGCGGACGTTTGCGGTGCTGGTGGAGGAGCATCTCCACGAGCTTCCTGTAGAAGTACACTCGGTTTTTCGAGCTGAGATTTGTCTGTCTTTTTAAGGGACCCGATGCCTGCATTTCTGATGGAGGCGAGCAACGCGTCTCTGCCGTCCGGGGCAGGGCCTGGTGCTGCTGTGGTTGCTTGGGGAGGTGGAGCAGGAATGGAGGACATTGCTGGTGGGGGTGGAGCAGCAGGGATGGACGAAATGGCCGGAGGTGGAGGTGGAGCAGGTGGCACAGCCGACATTGCTGGAGGTGGGGGTGGAGCAGGTGGCACGGCCGACATTGTTGGAGTCTGCTGCACGGCAGGACTTGTCGCCTTATGCTGTGGTGGGGGAGGGAACGCCGAGACTGAAGGAAGGAGAGGCGAGGACACAGGAGCTGGTGCCTGCACAGCAGGCCGGTTGTAGCTTTGCTCTGGGGACTGTATCTGTGGAGCCTGAGGCACGGCCCGAGGAGGAGTCTGTGGCGCAGCAGGTACCGGTCTGGCTCTGGAAGGAGGTGGTGGTGGAGGAGCAGGGCCTCTGCGTGGGGGTGGAGGAGCGGGGGCCGATCTTCCAGGTAACTGTGGTCCTGGGTGCGGTGTGATCCTAGAAGGAGGTGCAGGGGGAACCGGGTTTCTAGAAGGCGGCGGCGGAGGAACAGGTGCAGCACCGGCGTTTGCTCTTGGAGGTGGGGCAGGCACTGCTCTAGGTGGTAGCTGTGTAGTTTGCCGTTGTTGGATTGAGTGCGGCATATAGTTTAATGACGGAACATTGTGGTGCACTGGAGCAGGTGGAGTAGCGGCAGGCGGCGGGGCTGGTGCTTGTTCGTGTTCCACGGGAGTGTCAACTCTGGAAGGAACGCTGGATGAGGACGCACTGCTTTGAGGCGTGGCTGGTGCAGGGGCCGGTGCAGCACGCGAATGTGCAGGTGGAGGGGGTGGAGGAGGGGCCTTCTTGGTAGTTGCCGAGGGAGTACTAGTGTGGCTGGCACCAGAAGTGGATCGACTCGATTTGAATTGGTATTTGCGTGGAATTGGAGGCTCCAGCCCGACCAGAGGACCTCCACGTTGCGAAATGTACTGTTTGATAAATTCTCTATTCTCGGCAATCATATCTTCTGTGATACCAACACTTTCCAGCTCCCTGTACAGCGCACGCCACTCCGCAGGAGGCTCGTCGTCATAGTAAAGTAGTCCTTTAGTGTGTCTTGTTCTTTGTTCGTTTTCCAAGGCAGACATGTCGCCGCGAAACCCAACCTTGGCTGCTGTAGGCTCTTTCTTCAGGGCCACTCCGTTCTTATTCTGCACAGTCTGTTTAGAACCATGCTTATCTCTGGACTTGACCTTTTTGTAGAAGCTAGAAGCCTCGTTTTTGTCCTCGAACAAGAGACCAAAATAGCACTCCTCGCACTCAAATGAGTGGAAAAATGACCGGTCCTGGTTGTACTCAAAGTCAATGTAGAGCTCCTGATCCCATATGACTCCCTTGTGAGAAACAATGTCGACCAATTTCAGAAAGAAGGTGTGGCCAACAAGATCGTCAGCAAGCACAATTGCGCCAACCAGACCTGTAGGAGTCCAGTGGTCTGGCTCTGGATACGCAATATACAGTTTTGCAACGGCTGCAGCCAAGACCTTGTTCGAAGCCTTGGGAATTGCGCGTTTGATCTTCTCCTTGTCCTGAGAGTTGATCATTTTGCCAGGTTGGTTTTTGGTGTGGTGTGGAATATATAAAAAAGCAGTGCGAAGAAAATTTTGCTATACATTTTTTATGTCTGGAAGACAGGGAGGAAAAGCAAAGCGTAAGTATGAATGATGATTAAAAATGGATAGTGAACAATCTCCTAGTTTCGACGTTGAGGAGAAACCGTTGCCTTCCTACTGAAATACTGACAATTAAGCACTCAAGGCTCCAAAGAAGAAGGTGCAGGACTACGACGACGAAGATCTGGCTTTCAAGCAGAAGCAGAAGGAGGCAGAGAAGGCCCGCAAGGAGATGGCTGCCAAGGCCTCTGGCAAGGGTCCTCTAGTGGGCGGTGGCATTAAGAAGAGCGGCAAGAAATAGTCATGTAGAGTAACGCGAGCGACGAATTTATTTATTGATTACCTAACAAGATTTTATATCTCCCAACTTTTTCTACTTTATTAACAGCGGAGATGCTCACCAAGTATAAGATTGTTTTCCTGGGCGACCAGGGCGTGGGGAAAACCTCGCTCATTACACGGTTCATGTATGACACCTTCGATGCACACTATGCGGCCACAATCGGCATTGACTTTCTCTCCAAAACAATGTATTTGGACGACAAAACAATCCGCCTTCAGCTCTGGGACACTGCGGGCCAGGAAAGGTTCCGGTCGCTGATTCCTAGCTACATTCGTGACTCGAACGTGGCGATCATTGTCTACGATATTACAAACAAAGACTCGTTTCAAAATGTGACCAAATGGTGCGAGTATGTCAAACAAGAGCGCGGATCGAATGTGCTCATCATCTTGGTCGGAAATAAGAGTGATTTGGACAACAAGATCATTGCAAACGAGGAGGGGGAGAGTCTCTGTAAAAGACTTGGCTGCAACTTCTTCATCGAGACCAGTTCGAAGAACGGATATAATGTGAAAAACTTGTTCAAGAAGGTGGCCAAGCTGCTGCCCGAATTACAGGATGAGAACACCGACCAGGCGCTGGAGAACGACAAGGTCCAGATGATTGATGTTTCCATGAATAACCAAGAAAGTGCAGATGGATGCCAGTGTTAAATTACTTGTCTATTTCATATAATCCTTGAGAAGGCGCAATCTTTGCACAGCCTCCTCCAGCACGAAGTCGTCTTTGCACACAGCGAACCGAAGACAGTCTTCAATAACGTGGGCGTTTTGTGGTAGATAGAACTCCGAAGGCGGAATGCTCACCACTCCAAACTGCTTGATCAGCCAGAAGGCAAGCTTGAAGTCCCGAGGTTTGTTTGCGATCTCTGCAGGGAACTCCACATCTTTTGGAATTTCCACTTTCTTCATGTTGACCAGCAAGAAATATCCTCCGTCCGCAACAGTGTACGGTAATCCAAGCTCTTCAAACACCGAGGTGAAGATCTTATATTTGTTAATATACTCTTTTCTGGTCTTTTCGTAGTATCCATTGGTTCTTGCCAGTTGCAATGCTTGGGCAGTAGCCTCCTGCATGACATTAGGTGTGCTGAAGCAGATACGAGTGTGCGCCAGTTGGCAATACTGGATGGCCTCCTTGTCACCAATCAGCCATCCCACACGCCATCCCGTGGCAGCAAACGTCTTACCTGCAGATCCCACAGTCAGTGTTCTCTTGCCGATTTCAGGACTGAGCGTGGCAATTCTGGTGATCTCTCCGTAGTAGAGATTTTCATACACCTCGTCCGAAACAATCATAAAGTTGTGCTTGACAGCCAACTCACCGATTTTCGTCAATTCCTCCTTATTGAAAACCTTTCCAATGGGGTTGTGTGGAGAGTTTAGCACAATCATCTTGGTTTTTGGAGAAATGGCGGCCTCTAGCTCGTTCCAGTCAATGGACCACTCATCTCCGGACACAGTTCTCTCTGCGAAATCTGCTGGTGGATGTAATTGCACATATTTGACAATTCCGCCAGGCATCTCGATGTTGGAGATGTACTGGTCGAAGAAAGGCTCGAAAACAATGACTTCATCTCCAGGAGCAATAAAGCCAAAGAAACACGAGAGCATTCCCTCGTTGGCACCGGTCGTAACAAGGACCTCATCTCTGGTCAACTGCTTGCCGTATATAGGCGAGTATGTATCGATGATGGCTTGAATCAAGCTAGGTCTCCCCTTAGCTGGGGCGTACTGGTTGGTGGCAGCATTGTCCAGGGCATTCTTGGCAGCCTCGATGGCAAAATCAGGTGGAGAGTAGGAAAAGAAACCTTGGCCAAGATTACTCATCTTGCGGCCAGATTCCTGTTCCGCAGCAGCTGCGGTTTCGTTGATCAAGGACCAGATGTCCTTACCTCCGACCTTGAAGTATGGGTTGTGACTTGGGAGAGACATGAAGCGCTTAGTGTTGAATTTGATTCGACGATGAGGAATTAAGTGATATTTAGATAGCATATACGTGCATGTACAAAAACGGCAAGATAAAAAAAAAATTTATTATGGCTTTTTCACACTACACCTCGGGGTTGGATTCTGATTTTGTCAATAGACGGCGGATCCGCGCAGCCAAAAGGGCAGCCCGCTACGCAAATCACCAGATATCGCTCGACCGACGAAAACAGATATTCAATCCTGAGAACCGAATCCAGAACGCCAATAAAACCAACGGAATTCTAGAGACCTCCTATGAGCGATGGTTAGACGAGTTGCGTCCCTCATTGGTCCAGCACAAGTCCGAAACTAAAGCCACACCTTGCATGATTGATGATCCCGAACTTCAGGTTTTGGTGTGTGGCGACGAAATTATACCATCGCGCATGGAATTGACGCGTAGTCACGTGCACGCCAAGGGCTCTTTGCAAAATCATATTGGGATACTCAACGAGCTATTGCATATAAATTTGTTGCAGGGAAGATGGGACACTGCATATCGCACGTTTTCGCTACTGATAAGAGTATACGGTACTGATACGAGGGAGATGTGGCCTGTGGGGCTCGAGATCTTGAAGCGGCTCAACGAAAACGAGGTCGGATCCTCGTATGATCCTGTGGCGGCGCGGCAGCGACCACCAGATGGTGCTACCAAGCGTTACCAGGGTAAAATTTTCCGGTTTCTTCGGTTTCTGGATACATCACATGACAACAAGACCTCAGAAATTGTGGGGCGCTATCCTTATCAAGTTGTGGATAACGGTCTCGACCAGAAGCTTGAAGAGGATTCGGACAAGAATGATTATCAGACCCACCATTCACTTCGTTTCGAAACCGCTCCGTTATTCAAATCGGGGTCTAAATCGCATCTCGCTATGTATGTCATGGCACTATTATGGGAGCTGACAGTGTCTGGTAATCACAAACAGTTCTATGAGCTTGAAGAAATGCTTAAAGTCAACTTCCAAGGCGATAATGAGATGGTGACCTACTTGAAGGGTATCAACAAGGTCCGCGAAGGAATTGATCTTGAACGTCATGACAAGCCAGGAGCTCAGGATCTTCTGGACGAAGGAAATGCTATCTTAGCGAGCATCGACCTTCACACGCTAGCATAATCATTAATTAATCTTGTATATACATGAATTCGTCATCTAGTTTGATTCCGTGCCTTTTTCAATCACGTCTTTCAGGATCTGTTTTTCTCGCTTTGATTCTCCAACTAAATTCGGAGGATCTCCCTTGGCAACGGCCACAACAATTTCTGGATTATGGTCAGCCAACTCTACTTTCTCAAGCAGATCCTTCCCTCCAATCCTCTTGAGAACCTCACGAAGCTCCATAATCTCTTCTTCAAGCCGTCTCACGTCGTCCTCCGTTGTCTGTTTTCTATTCCGTTCCTTCACCCGTTGCCTGTTTGATTCGTAGAGCAGCGCGCCAGCAGCGACACTAAAGATAAAGGTTTCGGACAGGATCTCAGATCCATTCTGAATTGCTTTTGCCTCGTTAAGCGGTCGGACTGGACTTTTGACGGAACCGAGCAAGGACTGCTTTAACCTCTGGTCTAGAAAATGGAAGTACTGCGCAACACGTACACACGTCCTCTTGAACCCCTCGTGGTTCTTGGCCTCCCTCTTCATGGTGGTGGCAATCGGCTTTGCGATCTGCCTCACAAACAGGGTGGTCAATTTGAGTGCAATAGAACTCATCCGATATTATAACACTGCCAGTTATTTTTCAAACTTACGCCACCTAATTTTCTAAGTTTCGGTTTTGGCTTACCATGGTCTCCCGGATGAATTTCGCTCTATATGCCATTGGGAGTACGGCATTACTTGCATATGTGGGGTACAATGCACTTCTGGAAAGACCGACTTTCTTCGTCGCCGGTGTCCAGATTTACGACGGTCATCGCTTCATTATTATTTGGAACTGGCTTCTGGTGATGGCATTGACAATAGCTAAACTTCTGCAACTCCTCTTGTTTGGCGAACTCCGGATAATTGAATTAGAGCACATATACGAACGCTCGTGGTACGCCATCAATAATGTGCTCATGACGGTTGTTGCTTTTCGGAGCACAAACCACTTGCTCTTAGGCGCATTGGCCTGCGGCACCCTGTTCCTCAAAGTCTTTCATTGGATCCTCTCAGACCGCCTGGAGATGGTGATTCAGCAACAAAAAACCCTGAAGGGTGCAATTTTCAACAGATACTCTTTGATCCTCGGACTGTTCATGCATCTCGACCACAAGATTGTCAAGTTGTGCATACATCGGTCGCTTGCACATTCAGAAGATATCTATCTCAATTTCGGCCCTGACTTCCTGATTGTCTATTTGAACATAATAGAGTCGGGATTGAAGTTCGTCTTGGATGTTGCAGAGTTGGCCTACTTGAATAGAAATCCCGAGGAGGACAGCTGGGAGCTCAAACTTTGGATATCCAAGATTGCCCTGTTTCTGCTTGATGTGGTGAAGGTGTCTATGTTTTTGATACTACTCATTGGAATGTGCTTTAGAAGACACCTGCCAATGGGTTTCTTGCTTGATCTTTATTTCACTGTGGTTCAAGTGGTGAAGAAATTCAGTGACCTGTTCAGCATGGTCAAAAAGTCCAAGGAACTCAATGAAAATGTGTTCACAGCAACGGAAAAGGATCTCGAAAGAGACGATCTCTGCATCATTTGCAGAGACGACTTGCAGCTGGTGTCAGACTCGACCAGCAGATTGGCACCAAAGAAACTTAATTGCGGCCATGTTCTCCACTACGGCTGTCTGAAAAGCTGGCTAGGAAGATCCGATGTCTGTCCTACATGTCGTCGGGACGTGTTTACGAAAATGCCGAAACCTTCTTTGAAACGGCACGTGATTGTTCCTGAAAACGCGTTCATACCCCCAGATTGGACTGTGCTACCTGTTAGGCGCGCCGAAGGCAACAGGTTCACAATCCAGTTGAATGGAGAAACGTTTGCACAGCTGCAGACGCGTACATAGTATAGTTATCACGCTTAACATACACATAGATAGTATACAAAGAAATAGCTTATTCGCCACGGCCCTTAGTCTTCTCGACCTTGAGCAGCAAAGCCTTGTTAATGTGTGGCAAAACACCACCGTAGGCGATGGTAGCCTTAATCAGAGTGTCAAGCTCCTCATCTCCTCTAATTGCCAACTGAAGGTGTCTAGGGGTAATTCTTTTAACCTTGAGATCTTTGGCAGCATTTCCAGCAAGCTCAAGAACTTCAGCAGTCAGATATTCCAACACAGCGGCAAGGTAGATTGCCGACTTTGAGCCAACTCTGATTTTAGACTGAGCCTGCTTTTTAAGATATCTCTTGATTCTTCCAACCGGGAACTGCAAACCAGCTCTTGCGGAATGGCTTTGCGACTTGAGGGAACCTTCTTTGGCCCCGGACTTTCCTTTTCCTCCGTGAACTTTACCAGACATAATTAATTGGAAGAAGCTCTAAACACAAATAGGTAAACAAATGTTTATAGTTTGAATGTTTATATTTTTGAAGGAGGCAAGAGAGCCGGGTAATAGCTTTTATAAAAATGCTACTGATAGAGATAAATGACGGGCCTTGCGTAAATGTATTATATACTTATTAAATACCCAATTCCTTGAGTGCTGGTAGTCTGTAAGTAGGAGAAGCCTGGGTACATCCCATGGTTGCCAGAGTTTGGACTGCGGCAGAGTCTGGCGTGACAAGTTGAGCGTTCAACACGTTATGTAGCCAATCCTTAGTCGTCGTAGGCGTAGCAGCGGATATCGGGGTATTATCGTTATTCATGATAAAGGAGACAGAATGCGGTGAGTTGACTCTGCTTGATGGGCTCGACGAAGAAGCCAACACACCCGATTTTGGCGTAGGTAATTGGGAGACAGGAGGCGTAAAGTTGGAGTTTTGCACGAAAATGGGACCTGGTTTGTTCGATAGATGCGGTCTGAACTCGTTGCTGTTGGTAAGCAAGATGCTTCTACGTGGGGGTGGAAGCATTGCGCCTTGCTGGACCACAGCAGGAATTTTGGGAACGGCAGAGGATTTCTCCTCGGATTTCATTCTCACGTTGACTTTCTCACCGGGATAAGTCAGGACAAAGTTCTCGTAGATATGAACTGTCTGTTTGTGTTGTCTAAGGTTGTCTAGTCTAGAAAATTTGCGTGCGCAGTGCTCGCATTTAAAGGGCCTTTCGCCAGTGTGTTTTCTAATGTGTCTGGCAAGGTGCTCAGATCTTGTGAAGGACATAGAGCAGTTATCGTAACCCACACATTGAAAGACCCTGCCCTTATGCTTCTTTTTGTTTGAAATTGATTTTGACATTGGTTGTAATTTTTAGAAAGTGGAATTCTATCGAATATTGAGGTTAATAAATATGAAAGTCTGACAACAAAAGGAGTAAGCGAGCGAGATTCAAAAATGCTGCATGCATTTCGGTGGAACCATTACTGCGCGCGAAAGCTAAAAAAAAAGTTCCCTGCCCTCTGCCCCTGGCACCCTGGCGCAGGCCGGGAATTGTGGCCATTCCCCTGGCTGGAATTTTTGAGGCACAAGGGCAAATAATATTGATTCGCCCCAACCAATAAATAGTAGTCAAAATATGCTGAGTGCATGTAAAAGTGCATATTTCCGCGCCCACTCATCTATTAAGGCAAATTTTTTGCAAACCTATATTGTTCGTATGCAGGATGGTGGCATCGTAATTGGAAAAATGGCTTCATCACAGGGCGTTTTACTCGGTCGGGTGTTTATGGCCGCAATCTGCCTAGCTACACAGAAAATAGTTTAAATAACTGCTTTATTTTAACGTCTTCTAATCTGTGACATCTTTACACAGTCTACAATTTTTAATCATCTGCTTGATGTCTGCACCGTTTAGCAATCTATATCAACTGCGCAAAGTTGCTGCGTCAGATGGAAAGCCTTGTATAATATGCTACAAAGCAACCAACGCGGTGTTGGTGGCGTCGCCGGATTTCTTTTATGTGTGCGAAGCCCACCTGACTGATAAGCAATTTTGTTCAGTTCGGTATGCGGACGCATCAGGGGATAAAGACAAAGAGTTTATTAGCTTGTCCGAGAAAGAACAATCTGCGCAGAGACAGCTAGCCCAGTGTCAGCATAGAATACAGGAAAAGAATACGCAATTCGCCAAAGTGAAGGAGTATCTCTGGAAAAGTCAGGCAGATCCCGAAACAACTGATCCTAAAGATGAGCTGGAGGAGCTAAAAAATAAACTCAAGCAATGTCAATCAGAGCTCACGAGTTTTAAAAAATTATTTCAGAAGTATCAATTAGATGCTGTCATTTACAAATCCAGACTCCAACAGCATTATAAGAAGCTCAAACACCAGAACATTATGCAAAAGCTAGACGATGGATCGCTGTTCCCCTCGCTTCCAGACTTGCCTGCACCCTAATTACTCCTGCGACAGCCACTTTGCACCCTTGACCCCGCGTACCATCAAATCCATTGTGAGTGTTTTTATTCCACCCTCACGATCTAGAACATCTGCAACCTTAACCGTTTTAACGTAAGTAAAGCCAAGCTTTTGGTAAATTTTTCGGTTGCGAGGATGCGAACTTTCTAAATATAATGGGGCGCCAACCTGACGACCTCTATTCTTGCGCTGGTCGTACTCTGCTAAGATATCCTGATCTTCATCGTAGTACCACGAGGAATGCGCTGATGAGGCATCACTGCTGGCAGATGAATATCCCGAATAATCAGTGAATGTATCTGATTGCAGATCAAACTCGAAATTGTAGGACTGAATCTCGGACTCCAAAAGAGATTCTTCATTCGCATCAAATCCAGAATTTCCCAGCTGGACTTCATCCTCCATATCGGAGTCACTGTCATCTTCTGCGGCCTGTTTGTATACGTCAATAAAGTTATGTGTGACGTAATCGATCAATCGTCTTGCTAAACCTTTCCCCCTTCCTCTAGGAATGGCACCAATATCGGCCAGATACCACGACTTCTCCATTTCTGTACCAAGCACTTCAGCACGGAAATCTTCAAGCATCTTAGACTGCTCGTCGAAAACCCGTTGACGAGTTTCTTTATTGGCCAACCATAAAAACTTCAAATATCCTCCTTGATACAAGGTCCATATTTGACTCATGATAGATGAATTTTCATTATCTCCTCTCTTGTGTGGTTTCTCGAAACATGCAACTGCCAGGAATGGGGCGTCCGGCATACTCTGTTCAAGCTCGGAATCTCGCACGGCTACCACCAGCCCTTTCAAGATCGTAGAATAGACTGAGGCTTCAAACAAAGCCAAATCCATTTGACTCTTCAGCCCAGCATCGGAAATGCCACTTGTAAGGTAATTAACATATAAATCATCTTTAAAGGCAATCTGGAGCGTTTTCGCCGCTTTCTTATAGTCCTTCAACGTCACTACTTCAACATGTAGATTCTGTTGCGATGCACTATTCGATATCTGGTCATAATCTATATCGTTCGACGACGACTTTGGCTTAAATGCAGATTGTAATTTCGCTAGAAATGACATTCGATGGTACCGTTTTGCGTTATCGAAATAATTTAAAATTCAGTCCAATTCGGTACTCGAAACCCGCATCTGCCAAATATAATGAGTACTGAAATTAGCTAAATAATTTACGTGAGGCCCCAGTTCTACCTGCCGCTCTCTGGGACTCCAGACTCTCTCTGATCATCAGTCCAATACACTCTTCAACGTTTGTCCAATTTTCGTAGGAGCAGTCCACCTGGATAAAAGGGAAGCTCCACTGCGTAGCAAGCTTCCGTCCTTCTTCTATCAGGACAGGGGCTGCCATCTCATGATTACAGTGGGTTACAGCGAGAACAATTGGTGGGAGGTAAACGGCATGCGGGTCTGTTTGAGCAATTTTAGACTTTCCCCATAAACTCTTCAATGAGTGGTTTATGGAAAATATGTCATGCTCCTTACCTATCTCCCAATTATGGTGATATCTCAAAAACTCAGTCCATGCCTCCTCTAGTGTAGTTTTGATAGCCTTGACAACTTCGATCGCCTTAAGAGGCTGTTTCTCCATTGGGAGATTAGTCTCACAATATGTCGGAGGTGGAGGGTCACTTGAGGTTTCTGGAATGCAACTGTAACATATCAGATAGCCATCTATCGATCCATTTAAGTCACTGATACCAGATCCAACAATAAGCGGTTTCACACGAGCTCTTCCCTGCCCTCCGTCGTTGTCCTCGGCAAGGTTGCGTAAAACGTCTCGAGCAAGTCGACTGTCTAATGACCGCTCCAAAAAGGGAATCAAATCATCTAGTTCCACACCTGGAGTATCGATGAGTTCCAGAAGAATTGGAGTACTATAGGGAGGGGTATAGGAGCCAGTGTCACTGGAATCTGACCTCACCATCTGTTTGTCCAAATAGCTACCCGAACTGCTGTAATTCATTGGTGATGCATAAGAAGATATCGGCGACATCGATTCGTCAAGGCCGGAATAGTCCAGATCGTAGTAATTGAGTGTCCGCGAAAGAATACTTTCAGTCGAAGTGTTCTTGGAGTGAACATTCTGTATTCCAGACAGAATGGTCTCTGTAAGCTCAAGATCGTCACCCCCAATTACTCCAGATTCTTCCAAGTCCTGTTGGGTCACATTAACGTCCAATAGCGCGCGCGTCTTGGGGTTGGTAGGCTGAAATTGCAATAAAGTAGGAGAGTTTTGTAAAGTCGGGTAGTAGTTTCCCAGAGACTTGTGATTGCAAATTATCGACACTATAGATGATTTGGAGGAGTTATGCGGGCCAAGAAGAGCAAACCTTATTGGCCTGTCAGTGGTCGTGCGCATTAAGTTCTTCTTCTGGGTGATCATGTGTGATTTAATTTAGTTTATTTTTTTTCTTCTTCGCGAAACCCCGATCTTTTTATCAGGACCCTCAAAAAATTAACGGTTCACCGAGTCACCGAGAATAGTTAAATGCCTCCAGCCAACTGTAAAAAGAACCGCCATACTGGAAGTCCAGACTCAATCGGAGTGATCTTTGGATGTACGTTTCCTTGTCCACTGTGTAAAATAGCATTAAAAGGCCCCATACCAATCCGCTCGTAGCACTCCAGCCAGCTTTCTGTAACTGTGAACGTCTGAAACCCGTCTGCTTTCTGACTTTGACGGCAATCCATTTTCCGATTGCCAAAATTACTCTGGACAGACAGTACATTGTGATCTGTGCAGCAATCCCGTCATTCACCAACCCTTTAAAATACATGTTCAGAACACCTCCGTACACCAGTAAACCGCCCACGAAGCCAGCAATGAAATGGTTTGAACTGCTGTTGCAAGATAATCGATCCAAACTGAGCTGAACACTCTTATATACGATGGCAAACAATGCCAGGACCTTTCCATGATCTAGTCCCATGCGCACTGATTTAGTCACCTTTTTCAGGATCTGATCTATCAAACGTTGTTGTTGAGTGATCGAGCTCATTTGTACGGCTATCGAATGGATGAACCTCACTCTATAGCCGTAAATAACAGCATTTTTGGATGCTGAAAGAATGGAGTCCATACAATTCATGGAGAAGTATTTATGGGGTAATCACATGCATGATGCAAAATTCCCAGACTACTTTCGACGCGTCGTTTTTTAAATCTAATTAAGATAAATTCCGATGGTTGCAATCTTGAGATCTCGTAATGTCTTATTATCAGGTAGTCGATACCTATATTTTGAACTCTATCAAGGTATCCATCATTCAATTTGAGCTACCCCTTGATTACTCTACCGGTATTGGTACCATCAATGTCTGCGTTAAGCTTGTGAACAATTGCAATGATGGTAACTTGGCGGTCTTTGATTACGACCAAGACGTGGCAATAAATAAGGACAACGTTTTCCTGTATCTTGAGGGTGGACCTGGTAATGCCCCTGCATTTCCAGTCTCTAGAGATCACCCGACATATCTGAGGGCTCTTTTAGACCATGATCAAACTGTGATCATGTTGGACCAGAGAGGAACAGGTTTGTCCAGTCCTATTCATTTGTCTACACTCGAGAAACTGGGCTCGGCTGAAAAACAGCTGGAATACATCAAGTTGTTCAGAGCAGACTCGATTGTCAAAGATAGCGAGAGAATTCGCCAAGCGTTGCTGGGCGACGTAAAATGGTCGTTGCTAGGGCAATCATATGGTGGTTTTTGTTCTGTGTGTTATTGTTCGCAATTTCCCGAGTCGTTGAAAAAAGTCTTCATCACAGGTGGCCTTCCACCATTGACAGGCACACTAGAACAAATTGCTTCCAACAACCTGACTATCGCTAAAGAGAATACCGAGAAACTATACTCCAGCTTCCCGGATGATAAATCCCGCGTGGAGCGAATTGTTACGTATTTAGAAAAAGTTAGACCCCAACTCCCCAATGGAGGACGGCTTTCTCCAACTAGATTTCAGCTGCTTGGTGGATTTTTTGGTGCACAGGGAGGTTTTGGATTCATCCATAGGCTGGTGACCACGATGACACTGGAGCTGGACACTACAGACGAGCTCTCCTACAATACGCTCCGTGAGATCCAGGACTCGTGTGGGTTTGACTCGAATTTAGTTCATCTACTTATTCAAGAGGCGATGTATATGAACGGGAATGGGAATAACACACAGTGGCAAGTGGTGAAGACGAAGGAGGAAATACATCAAGGGGGATTCTATTTCACAAGCGAGCACCATTACCCTGAAATGTATGATGATTTTGTGGGCATTCATTCGCTCAAGGAACTTACGAGCTTGATGCATGAGCACACCGATTGGGGCTTGATATGGGATAGGACTTCTCTTTCAAAGATAAAGTTTGAAAATCTCCCTATACTATGTATGATCTATGAGGCGGATCAATATGTGAGCACGCCTTTGGCTTTGGCTAATTCTTCCCTGTTTGAGTTCAAAGTTATCGTCAGTGACAAGTATCTACATGACGGGGTTAAATCGCACGGAAAGGAAATCATTGATTCGTTGTTTGCTCTTTTTGAGTCTAAATAAATAGGCGAGTGTGTATGTCTTGGCAGCCCTTTTTTGTGGCTCAGCAAAAAACTGTCGTTGTCTTATTGATTGATGGAGAAATATACTGATATTTATCACCCTCAGTATATCCCAGGCACATATTCGATCTATACATCGGCTATCTATCAGTCACAGAGCACACAGAAAAATGTACGGCTTGCCAATTTTCGCTATAACAAGAACATCCCACTTGATGAGATTCCCGATATCAAGTCCCGTTATGGTGTGGTTTTACTTCCACAACCCTCAAATTCAATAAACGACCCTCTGAACTGGAGCAGAACAAGAAAGGGGATACACTTCCTATTGTTGATAACCATCACTGCTTTTACAGCTGCAATAGCAAACGATGCGTCAGCCCCTCAAGACTCGATCAACACAATTACTGGGATCAGTTATGACGCCTTAAATAATTCTGCAGGTGTGCTCTTCATATCCATCGCCTTATCAACGTGGTTTTTTGCACCTCTTGCCTCTCTCTTTGGGCGCAAAATCACCTATGTTCTAGGTCTTCTTTGTGCCTTGGGTGGCTCGATATGGTATGCGCGAATAAACCATACTGGGGATGCCTTTGGCTCCCAAGTGTTTGTTGGATTTGCAGAGGGATCTACGGAAGCACAGGTACAGCTCAGTCTGAGTAGTGTTTTTTACAAACACCAATTGGGAGCGGTTATTACCGTATACATTCTTGCTACCTCTTTGGGAACATATCTGGGACCACTTTTTGCCAATTTAATTTCAAACTCAAGGGGGTTCCGTTGGGTGGGCTGGTCTGGTGCTATTGCATCGGCCATACTTCTCGTTATTATCCTCCTTGTCCTGGAGGAGGATTTTTTTGATTACACCAGATTCAGGTTCGAAAGAGAGAATTTAACTTTGAACAGAAGTCTTCAGCAAATAGGAATTATCAGCAATGATTCCGACGATGATCTTGGGTATCACGATGATCAGTTCTCTTGGATTCAGAGAGTCTCTCTCTTTAGGGCCTGGAAAACTCGCAGCATTTGGTGGCTTATGAAACAGTACTTCAAGCTGCTATATTCGAATTTGAATTGCTTCTGGTTTCCCCCGGTGCTCTTTTCTGGTCTAATTTGGGGCTTTCAAGACGCTATCTTGACATTCTATCTGACTACTGAAGATACTCTACTTTATTCTGAGCCATTCAACTATTCGGACACTAGGGTTGCACTTATGAACATTCCCTGTATAGTTGGGTCGGTTATTGGCTGCATCTACGCAGGATCGCTTACAGATTACTTTGTGCTTTGGGTTGCACGTCGAAATAACGGGATTGTCGAATCCGAGTTCCGCCTGTTTTTCTCGTTTCTTTCTGGGATTATAGGCTCAGTGGGTTTGCTTATGTTTGGCTTTGGGGTTTCCAGAAATTTGGACTGGAGAGTGATTTATGTGGGATTAGGGATGATTGCATATCTGTTTTCGTCCGCAGGAAATTTGGCGATTCTCTACGTCATGGGAACATATGATCAGTTGATTCTGGAGACTCTGGTAGCTGTTGAGGTTATAAATAACCTTATCGGATGTGTGTTTACTTTTGCCTGCTCTCCGTGGCTTGAGAGCTCGGGAACAGAGAGAACTTACGTTGCCCTTGCGGTGCTGAATCTGTTCTTTATGTTCTTAAGTATCCCACTACTGATTTATGGCAAGAGAATGCGTCAATGGACCAAAAAGACGTATATTAGTATGGTCGATGAGAGATCAAAATAATGACTTATAGAATAATTTATCCGATAATGCGCTTATTCATCGCGGAACTTTTTACATTTTTTGAAAAAAAAATGCCTATATCCTCCAGCTCGGGAACACCCAAGCCTAATGAGCGCACACCACTCATAGACAGACCCGACACCTCACCTTCTATATATCCAGAAGAGGTGCCAATTCCTGACCATCTTCCCTATATCATCATATCTGTGTGGACTGGTTCTTTTCTCTCTGCTGCGGATACCACTATCGTCTCCACAACTGCAAACACAATCGCCTCCATTTTACACAATTCAAATAGTGTCGCTTGGATTGGAACTGGATACTTGCTTACAAATGCTATTTTTCAGCCTTTAATGGGTAAAATTAGTGAATTGTTTGGAAGACGTTCTGCCCTGCTATTTGCTCAATTTTGGTTCGCATTAGGATGTCTTTTGTGCGCATGTGCTAAAACAACAACTCAATTCATAATTGCACGCGCGCTCGCTGGAATTGGGGGAGGCGGAATCAATGCTTTGAGCTCTATCATTGTCACTGACGTTGTTCCCTTACGTTTGCGCGGAATTTTCCAAGGATACGCCAACTTGGTGTTTGGACTTGGCCAGTTTTCAGGGCCTGTGATTGGCGGCCTGTTTTTGGGTCTGAACCCAACAAACGGATGGAGATGGATGTTTGCGATCCAAGTTCCGATGGTGATGTTGGCAGCGTTCTTTGTCAATAGCAACATTCACGAATACATTTCGGATGTTGAAGAGCGCATGAAAAACCGATTCACCCTCGCAAATTTTAAAAGAATCGACCTTCCAGGATCGTTCACCCTTGCATTGGTCATTTGCAGCATACTACTTTTATTCTCTGCCGAAAACTCGAAGCAAGCACTGTTTTTCATTGGAATGGCACTGTCAGCTGGGATTTCTTTCTATTTAGTTGAGACCAGACTTTCAGCTGACCACATCATTCCTCCATTTGCATTTAAGGGCATTCTTAGACTCACTGCTTTCAATGCCATGTTTGGAACTATGGTGCTCTATGGAACCAATTTTACACTTCCTCTATATCTCCAAACTGTTCAAGGATTTAATTCTGTGCAGCTGGGATTGTTCAATGGATTTGGTGTTATTTCTGTATCCATCGGATCGTTGTTGGCGGGCTGGCTCCTGAAACACGATTCGGGTGCAAAAAACGATGTGATTGTTTCCAAAGGAATTAGCACGTCAATTATGGGGTTTTCCTCTGTCTTTTGCGGATGCGCTCTTAGTCTAACTATTTGCTTAATTTCGAAACCAGCGTACGCTCCTGAAGACCGCAATTACTATCACATCACTATCCTGGCCATCAGCTATTCCATGATTGGCCTAGGATACGGAATGTTCCTCGTCAGTTTGTTGGTGATGGCAGTTGGAAAGGTGAGTGCTAAACATCAGGCTACTGTGACAGGAATGAACTACTTATTCCGTTCTATTGGTTCTGTCTCTGGAGCAGGTATAACCCTGAACATTTATAACACAGTGTTGTGCAATGAACTATGGCACTATTTTGTCGAAAAGAAAAAGCCAGATGGAAGGAAGATTTATGATACGCTGATGGAAAGCTTTTTCTACGTGAGAGATGGTCTGGATCCAAAATATACATCCAAAGTCTTGAAGATCTACAAGGAGTCGGTTGGCGATGCTCTGACTATGGTGCTCATTTTTTCGGGTATGGCAATTACAACAAGTTTCTGTCTCAAGCTTTATAAGAAATCTTAAATAGACTCGTACAAAAAGGACATTTCTCGCGTTCTCAAAAGTTCTGCAACTTTAGATCCCATATTCATTCCAAATAACGCAATTGCAGCTACCATCGCCTCACAAACTATACGCTCAGAAAGACCACCATATCCAGTTCCCATACCAGTCAACACTAAGGTATCCACCTCCTGGTCTTGGAGGATTGTCAGACTTTGCCAAGTCCAGTCAAAAACAGTGGCGAACGTCTGATTTTCGGAAAATCCCAACTCTTGAGGTGTTCTCATTGTAGGAACATGTAATAGTTTATCTGCTTTGAATCGAGTCCAGGCTAGCGACTCAGGCCAGTCGAATTTTATTAGTCGTGCTGTTCCGGGACTGGAATACCCATGACTATGCTCTTGGATCCAATTTCTAACATGGACATCAGTACTTTTCCAATTTCCATCCTTAGAGTATAATGTAGCTAGTGCCTTGTCGTATCCCCCACCCATACCACCAAAAGAGTTTCCAGGCGAGAAAAATATACATTTCCCCAGACCAGAGCCATTAAGACCATCCACCCCACCTCTATGCACTTTCACACAAAGTTCTTCTGTCCCCCACTTTAAAGTTTCAAAAACTCCCTTCCTGAGTCGTCCAAGCTCAAAGCTCCAATGATTACAAATGCTTGAGTTTATATCTAAAAGCACGATTTTCATCCAATTGTGGAAATTTCACGGATAAATAAATATTTTATATATTATATTTAACCAATTTAAATGCTGGAGGAGATGCCATTTCTTCGACAGGCCGTTCGACCACCACAAGCTCGTTATCCGATAATCTGTCAGCAAGCAGTAAGTTTCTATATTTATTAGTGAACCAGAAGTTCTTTTCGGGACCTTCAGATTCTCCAGACTCGGTCGCTCCTCCATTTGGCTTGCTTCTGCTGCGCTTTTTGCCTTTAGTCTGCTTTTGTGCGAAATCGACCTTGGAATCGAATAGGGCCAACCAACTTGTTCCATACACCCAAAATTTGTCAGGAGTCTCAAATATTCCGTATGGTTGTCCAGGAAGAGACACAAAGGCCTGAGGCACATTTTCACTATTGTTTCTGGACCATTCTGTGTGCAACTCGCCCTCTAAATTGAACTCGTACAGCTTGTGCTCCAAAGTGGCCACCATAAGCGTATTTCTCGAGCTGAACTTCATAGCAGTAGGGACTTCGTTCAGCTTCACCAAAGTAGTCGACTCTCCTGCTTCAACATCCAGAACTGAAATTTGGCCATTATAATTGGCAATTGCAACATGCTTGAAGTCCTTACTGGTCTGCATGAGATCGCATTCGCTGTCGACCTCGTATTCGACCAGCTCCTGCTCCTCGTTGAATTCTGAAATGTCGTCAACGTCATTAAAATTGAACTGAACGCTTAAGTACTCGTTTTCGTTGGTTGCCAACAGAATCAATCCATATTCGTCCAATATGCGGACTTTCTTTGCTCCCAAATCCTCCAATTTGGCACATGGAACCTTGGCAACCTGTAATTTGACACTGTCAGTCTCTATGAGCTCGAAAATTCGCACAACGCTCAGTCGGGCAACGACCAAATATCTCCCGTTTTCGGATATTGCAACATCGCTGATATTTTCAGCGTCAGCCAAGCTCAATTTAGCAACCAGCAACTTTTCCTGATTAGCCAAAAATCTCCAAACCTTGATGGTCTGGTCCTGCCACATAACCAGGAGTCTCTGCTGCTCGTTGACAATAACGTTGTTGGCATTGAGAGCCAATTTTGCAACCATACTGTTTTGAAAGCTTCTTAGCGAATGCACAGCCACCACTCTCTCAACTCCTCCACTGACTAAAAGGTCAAGGTTGCGCGACTCATAGGCGGTCATTGCACGGACATCGTTTCCATGCAAGAGTCTGTTTGAACTGTTCATCCATTTCTGTAATTTTTTTCCACTTTCAACAAGCTGGAATTGGTATATTTTTCTGTCAACACCTGCACTGAAAACTTTTGTTCCAGTCATGTCGCCAGTTATTGTCAAAACATCTGCTTCGTGAACGTTAAAGCTTTGCTGTAGAACAAAGTGTTTCATGTCCCAGAATTTGACACTCCCAGTCGAGTCTCCAGAAACCAATTGGCTACCATTAGCAACCATGTAAACGCTCCACACAAGAGTGCTCTCAGTTTTGGATTTGTCAACCCGCAAAGTCTGAACAAGCTGACCATTAATATCCCAACATCTGATACGTCCGTCTGCGCAACCTCCAATGATCATCTCGTCTCTGAGCCAACATAAACTCAAAACCCTAGATTGCTGTCTCTGGAGAATTCGTTCATGTTCCATCACTCCTGGACCTCCTGAAATATCTATAATAACCACAGACCCGTCTTCACAACCAAGAGCAATCTTATTTTGCGATTTATTAGCTGCAAGAGACCATATGACACCTGCATTACAATCGTGGTTCTGCAATGGGGCGGTCTTAGACACATCCCATTCAGTCAAAAACGTTGATCCTCCAATAGAAAAAAGTCTGGCATCACCTTGTTCAGTGCACCAGATCAGATTCTCCACCGATCTCCCTTTACTTCCAGGTATGACTGTCTCCTTGAGCCAATTGGTGTGCCGACCCCGAGGATTCCAGATTTCTATCGATCCATCAGCTCGTCCCACTGCTAGTCGAAGCTGTCTGGGCGATATCTCTGTGGTAGAATTATGCGAAAAGGACAAAGACGTCACCGTGTGAGGCGTGTAGTCCACAAATCGACACCGATGAATATCCATGATTAATGAAATATTTTTTTAAAAAAAATTTAGAAATATTTTTAATCTCATCTCGGTGTTACCCGGCTGTGGGGCAAGATACAGGGCCTCGTTCAGTAGCTGTCCCTAGGCCCGCCAATGTGACAGAGCTGGCAAGCGCGTATCTTGAGCACTGCCTGGTGCTAATTAGCAGCCAATTTTGGAATTTTTCTTTTCACCTACCAATACTCACTATTTCCGATCGTTCTCCGATTATAATATTTTTATGTCCATTCTTTGCTCCAGAGTAGTTCGATTGGTGTCCAGACCATGTCATTCGGTCTTGAATGCCGGTTTCAGACACAAGAGCTCTACTCCTCTCGAAAGGTATGACCAGCTGGTGTCTCAGAACAGGCTGAAAGATGATTCGTATCAGCGCGGAATTCTGTCCAGTTTGGAAGGCCTGCACTCCGAACTACAAGCGTACCATCCTCCCAAGGTTCCGGAGCCCAATATAGCCGACCTCACTCCCAAGACGGGTATTTCGAAAGTGTTTGGCTCGCTTTTCGGCAAGTCGCGAAGTCCAGAAATCGACCCCGTTTCTGTCCCGCACGGAATATATTTATACGGAGATGTGGGGTGCGGGAAAACAATGTTGATGGATCTCTTCTACCATACGATTCCAGAACATCTTACCAAGCGGCGTGTTCATTTCCATCAATTCATGCAGAATTTGCACAAACGCTCACACGAGCTCAAGATGAAACATGGGGGCAAACAAGACTTCGACGTGATTCCACTTTTGGCTTGGGAACTCTCGCAGAATTCGACTATTCTCTGCTTTGATGAGTTTCAGGTGACAGATGTGGCTGATGCCATGCTCCTTAGACGACTTCTCAATCTGGTTCTTCGGCCTGATCACGGTCTTATTTTATTTGCTACCTCCAACAGAGCACCTGATGATCTGTACATAAACGGCATCCAGAGAGAATCTTTTATTCCCTGCATTCAACTAATCAAACGGGTGACCAACGTTATTTATTTGAACTCTCCTACAGATTACAGAAAGGTGCCAAAACCTGTCTCCTCTGTTTATTACTCTCCAAAACCAGGAATCAAATTTGAGTCCAAGGCTTCAAGAAAACAGCAAATAGACCATATAGAAAGCTGGTACGAATTCTTTGCTCAAGGCCACCCCAAAAAAGAGAACGTTCCATTGAAAATCTGGGGTAGAGACCTGGTTGTTCCTGTGAGTTCTCCTCCTCATGTGGCCCTGTTCACTTTTGACCAGCTTTGCGGACAACCTCTTGCTGCTGGAGACTATCTTACTCTTGCTTCATCGTACAAAGCGTTTATTGTGACCGATATTCCTTATTTAAGCGTTAATGTTCGAGACAAAGTGCGAAGATTCATCACTTTCTTGGATGCCGTTTACGACAGCCATGGATGTCTTGCAGTGACGGCAGCAGCGCCTTTCACTGACATTTTCGTTGAGCCAGAAGATATAGGGGACGGAGATTTCTCGCTCTCGCATAAGCGTGACCAGGAGGTGGACGATGCCTTAGAAAACGACGATCTTGTCAAAAATCATGGATTCGACAAGAAAATAGCCAAAAAAGCGGCCATGTTTGGAAATCTCGACGAGGAGCGGTTTGCGTTTGCAAGAGCCTTGAGCAGATTGAGCCAAATGAGCACGCAAAACTGGGTGGAAGATAGATTTTCATAGACAATTATTCTAATTCATCTAGATCCAACTGAATCTCGGCCTGGTTCACATTTCCAGGATTCATCTCGATAGTTCCTCGTGTTTCTCCCTTGATGAATCCAACCAAATCTGTACTTTTTTCTCTGGCCCCCACCACCGCACTTTCTAGTGATCTCTTGAATCGAAGCATGCTCTTGTAGCTCTCCTCATTACCGTTTTCGATCTCGAACGATCTCCAAAGTCCCCAGATCTTGTCAACGTCAGCTGCCCGTTTTCCAAAGCGTACGATTAATTCTGCTGCGTACTTGTAGATTTCGCGACATCGCTTGAGCTGTCCCAGTTGCAATTCCACCTGAACAAACCCTTCAACCAAGACATCCAAAAAACCAATCATATTGACAGAAACTGTTTCAAGACCATGTTGATAAACTGAGCGAGCACTCTCCAGATTTTTGAATTGAATTGTCTTTTTGATGAGTATCTGGTAAAACTCAATTTTATCTGGAACAATCTCTATGGCCCGCTGGTATATTTTAAGCGCACATAATTTTGAGCCAGAAGACTCTTCGAAATGACCATAAAGCACAAAAATTGGTTTAGACTGTTCTGGAGGGCAGTCCTTGAGCGCATTTTCAAATAAATCTCTGATGCGTTCGACGCTCAAATTAAGCTCTTTTTCCAGCTCGAGGATTTTAGTCAAATAGACGTTCCAAATCTCAAAAACAGTAGGATATTGGAAACTGCGCGCACCAATTTCATAAACTTTGAATGAACGCTCAAATTCTTGTTTTTCCTGAAGAAACTGTGCATAGTTGAGAAAAGTCCTTACAGTAGCAACTTTCAAACTAATCATTTCATCGTAAGCTGTACAAGTAGCTTCAAGATTGTCGGAACTTTCGACCAAGTCCAGGTACAGATTCCAAAGTTTCTCAGACTTGTGGACTCTCAATTGGGGAGAGAGTTTCTCGTCCAAAAAGTTGATCCTCCCATCAAATTTTGGTTTTTCTAAAGCTTTTTTAATCACCTTCACGGCCTGATCGTAATCTTCAAGTTCCCATTCTGTCCAAAACTCCCAAATCTCTACTAAATCATCCATATGACGGAAAGGAACCTTGGTAGATGTTTGGAAAATGCGTCTTGCTGTGGTTTTGTCGCCATTCTCGGCATAGAAGGTAGCGTATTTAATCCAGAACTTGGAAAACTCTCCAGAGTTCTCAACTTTCTTGGGGTCAATCGCTTCTGCTGCTTGTGCAAGACATTCTGCAATTTCAGCTTTGTCCTTAAAGAGCTCCAAACGTTTCATCCACTCTCTTATATTATTTGGATTTTGTCGGAGAAGAGTATCACTGACAAGTAATTGACGGCGACCCAAGAGCTTTTCAAACTTATCCATCAGCTCATCCATCAAATCCCCATGCTTTTCTGGCTCAGTTGAAAGTTTAGTTAATCTTCTCTCCTCAATCTCAAGGTATTCGTTATAAATAATTGTGTAGTCATGCAAATTAGCGGTCTCCGACAACGTGGTTTCAAACAGTTGATCAACTTCATCGTAGCTCTCCATATTTTCGTAATAGTTCGCTAACCTTACCACAAATGATCCCTTCTGGTCTGTGAATCGAGTTCCCAAAATTTCATACATCTCGAGAATATCATTTAAAGTGCCATGATCTATGATTAAATCAAAATGCATCTGGGAAAATGATAACTCTGATATCATTAACTGGGACATGAGTGTCGAATTTCCCAATATATTGTTGAAGATTCTATTGGAAACTTTGAACTGGGCCTGTGTTTTGGTATTTTCAAGAAGTACATCGAGGATTTCCTCGAGATCCGGGAGCGTCTCAAATTTTTGAGGAAAATCTGCGAGTTTGGCTCTGAGAATGAAATAGCGGGTATATATTGAGAATTGAGTGTCTGGATCAACATCCATAGCCAAGCTAAAGAATAACCTCCAGATTCCAAAATGCTTTGAGGGCATCAGTTGCTTTAGGGCCCGATTGAAACGCTCAATAATAAACTCTGTGTGTATATTCTTGCAATTTGTAACCAATAATTCCAGAAATCGAGTCCATAGCTCAACTTTATCTTCTAATAGCCTCAAGCAGTCATCATATATGCTGATCATAACTGACAGGTCCTCTGGTTGTGCTATTTCCTCGCAGATGTCCAAGTACTTGGTCCAAAAGTTCTGAGACTTGGGAATCTGACGAATAGCACGGCGCAGTACTTGAATTTTCTCAAATGCTGGCGCAGAATTCTTGTGTCTCAAGAGCTCCTCCCATGTCTCCGAAGATTGCGGGCTCTTCAAAACTGCCAATTCAACCTCCAAATCCTCCTCTCTCACCAGGGCCATGGAAACTAAAATATATAAATTAATTTGACACAGCCAGACTGAAAAACTACCCGGCACAAGCAGCCAAAATTTAATTATTTGTTACCAACTTTCATATATCAATGTCTGCCGCAAACAGGTAAGTAACTTGCAATTCAAGCTCTAATTCAGTAGAGAACAGGTCTTCCCCACACGGATGACCTTAGGTCTGATGAAAGGTAAATTGAAGGGAGCCCAGCAGGGACACTCGTTATTGAAACGGAAGTCGGAGGCCTTGACTAAGAGATTCAGAGACATCACCAAACGTATAGATGACGCCAAAATCAAAATGGGAAGAGTGATGCAGACCGCCGCATTTTCTCTCGCTGAGGTCTCCTATGCCACTGGTGGAAACATTGGGTACCAGGTCCAAGAGTCTGTCAATAAGGCACGTTTCCGGGTTCGTGCTCGTCAGGAAAACGTTTCTGGTGTTTATTTGCCGCAGTTCGAGGCCGATATCGATGACAGCATTAATGACTTCAAGATGACTGGTCTGGGAAGAGGAGGACAGCAGGTGCAGAGGGCCAAGGATGTGTACACCAAAAGTGTCCAAACACTTGTCGACCTGGCCTCTTTGCAGACAGCATTTGTCATTCTAGACGAGGTGATCAAGGTTACCAACAGAAGAGTGAACGCAATTGAGCATGTGATCATTCCACGGACAGAGAATACCATTGCCTACATCAACTCTGAGCTGGACGAGCTGGACAGAGAGGAGTTCTACCGACTGAAAAAGGTGCAGGAGAAGAAACAGGAAGAAAACGCACGGATTGATGCAGAGAATGCAGCTCGCAAACAGAAGGAGCAGGAGGAGCAAGCTTCGCAGACAATGCCCGATCTGACTGCTGAAACAGAAGACGATGTGATATTTTAGATTATCCGGTATTGCGTAATTTTGCAGGGGTCTGCAGCCCGAGGTCACGGCAAATGTGGGGTAAGACTTAAAAATATATAAAGGCAAGATAAGCTCCTCTATTTTTTGCCACCTACTATGACTCTTGTGATTAACCCAACGTAAGTTCTCGTTTGCAATGTTACTAACATCAGTGTGCTTGCGATATTTGCTGGAATGGCAGTTCCTCCAATGATGGTGCACACCTTCTCGACCAAGTTCAACAATCTGATCTACCGAAAGAGCGACGAGGAATATTTGCACAAGGTGCACTCCGAGCTGGAGAATTTCAATATGCGGCTGTCCAATATTGAGCATTCTATCTCCAACCAACGGAAAGTGTACTAAAAACAGGCTCGTCCCAAATTCGGCTTCTCTTGCCTTTAACAATTTATTCCCAATTTTAAATATTTCTAGCGATCCGCTATGAGCAGGCTAACGCGAATCAGTAAATATATAAGTGAGCTCATTTCCCAACTGTAAACTTAAAATGACTGTTCCTGAATACAACCTCTCGTCTGCTACGGCAACTCAATACGAGCACGACTATGCAGCTCACAACTACCACCCTTTGCCGGTCGTCTTCTCCAGAGCTCTTGGTGCCAAGGTCTGGGACCCCGAAGGAAACGAGTATCTTGATTTCCTCAGTGCATACTCCGCGGTCAACCAGGGTCACTGCCATCCAAGAATCATAAACGCTCTTGTTGAACAGGCCCAAAAATTAACGCTTTCTTCGAGAGCTTTTTCGTCTGACATTTTTGGCAGCTATGCAAAATATGTGACTGAGTATTTTGGCTACGAATGTGTTTTGCCAATGAACACCGGAGCCGAGGCCGTTGAGACAGCATTGAAATTGGCAAGAAGATGGGGATACATGAAGAAGGGTATTGCTCCTAACGAGGCCATCGTCCTTTCATGTGCCGACAATTTCCACGGTAGATCGCTAGCTATTGTCAGTATGTCCACCGATCCAGACGCCAGAACAGCGTTCGGTCCTTACTTGCAGAACGTGGGTCCTATCATTCCAGGCACAGATGGTCAGGTTCTTCGTTACGGCAATATCGAAGACGTCGAGCTTGCCTTTGCTAACGCCGGTGACAAAATTGCTGCCATTTTGATCGAGCCTATCCAGGGAGAAGCCGGAATTGTGGTTCCTCCAAGTGACTACTTTGCCAAAGTCAGAGCCCTGTGCAGAAAATACAACGTCCTGCTCATTGCAGATGAAATCCAAACTGGTATTGCCAGAACTGGTAAATTGTTGTGCTGGGAGCACTACCTGCCTAGAGAAGACAAGCCAGACATGGTTCTTCTTGGAAAGGCTATTTCTGGTGGAGTGTTGCCTGTCTCTGCGGTGTTGTCATCCAAGGAGATCATGCACACTCTAGAGCCAGGATCTCATGGATCCACATATGGTGGTAATCCTCTGGCCTCGCGCGTGGCCATTGAAGCTCTCGAGGTGGTCAAGGATGAAAAGCTTGTCGAAAGAGCAGTTGAGCTTGGAGACTTCTTGCAAGCCGAGCTGAACAAGCTGAAGGACGAGTCCAACGGCGTCATCAAGGAGGTCAGAGGAAAAGGTCTCTTGTGCGCAATTGTTGTCGATGATACCAAAACTCACGGGAAGACCGCCTGGGACCTATGTCTGAAGATGAAAGACTATGGAGTTCTTGCTAAGCCTACCCACGAACACATCATCAGACTGGCCCCTCCTTTGGTGATATCCAAGGAGGATCTCGTGAAGGGCGTGGATAGCATTAGACAGGCTCTCAAAGCTCTTATTAATTGAATAGTGGAATTTAAAATCAGCCTTCTTCTCGAAGCACTCTCAGTAAAAACTCCAATCCGCTTTTGGCAAACAACTGCATATTTTCAGACCGATCTCCCGATCCGGTGCTCACAACGCAAGATACATCGCCATTGGGCCCACTTATTCCAAGATAAACAACGCCCTGTTTAGAGTCGTCGGTAATGCTCTCCTGATCTCCAAGACCCACGCTTGTGGAAGGACCCGCAAATCCCGACTCAGAAAGCACATAGTTAGATCCAAATTCGATCCTCAGGTTCCTGGCCAGACGTAGAACGACTGCCTCGCTTGGTCCCGTGTAATCTCGAATCTGGTCCTTGTCCCATCCACTCAGCTTGAGTCTCGATTTGAGACTATACACCAGACGGCCCCCGTCGAAAAACTTGGATGCGCCAGGAAGCGAGATCAGATAAGCGCTCAGAAGGCCTCCGCACGCACCCTCGCTCACAGACACGGTCATTTTACGGGCGAGGAGAAGCTCAGCTATCTCCTCGACCAAGATTTTGATATCGTCTGGAGGAAAATTCATAAAAATAAAAGAAAACTTAATTCTGTTTGACCTTTATTTGTTTGCCACTGCATCATTACATATAATAAATACCATGGTTTTGTCATTCCCACTCAAGTTCAAGGCAGGAAAGGTTGATTACAATGAGGAAACCAACGTCTATACGCCCAACCCAACCAAGGGCGAGATTGTGATTAGTCAAAGTGACGAAGGCGACGAATTTTACTCGTTTGTGTGGAATCCTCGTGAGACCAGCGTGGGGGGAATAGAATCAGAAGAACTACTTGTGATTGCAGGAGACGTGACGTGGAAGAAGGTCAATTCGTGCAAAACCGGAAGAGTGTACATGCTGACGTTTTTCAGCAGTGGAGCCAAGAACTTGTTCTGGATGCAGGACATCAATGATGACGAGAACGATTTGGCCAAGGAAACTGAAAAGGATAAGGAGATTTTCCGCAAGATCAATGAACTGTTTCAAGAGTCGGATTAAAAATAATTATGTGTATGTCTAGAGAATTACTAAAAATTGGTTATCTTTTATTTATTCTGCGGCAAATCACTGTCAAATAAATAATGTCTGACTCGAGCTCTGTTCCCAGACGAAGGGCGTTGCGTGGCACGGCTCCAGGCAATTTGACTTACTATCGTGATTCTGACCGTTCTCCCTCCCTCTATACGATGGAATCGCCACTTTCGGGGCCGTTATCTGCATCTGATGATCTATCACAAAAGGACTCTCGGGACGCCCGTAGTGCTTTTGCTGTTTCTCCGACCGAGTCGGAACTGGGAACGTGTCCTTATGGCTGCTGCAAACTGGAATCTACCTCTGACTACTTCTACAAACGGGGCTTTCTGGAAGGAGCATATTCTGACGTCTCAATATCGGCGTTTGGCACAACCTACAAATTACACTGTCTCATTCTGGATCAGAGCGACTACTTCCAGAGCATGTTCAAATGGCCTGTTGACGATGAGGCCGATTCGCGCTCCAATTTTGTGCTTGAGTTTGATGACCCCCGCATCACACAAACAAGCTTCGAGCTGGCCATTTCTCGTCTGTACGGAGTGATCAATCATGTCGAGGAAACCAAAATTCCTTACAACATGATTGCTGTGGGCCAGTATCTTGCAATTAATCAAGTGGTCTGCTCGGCAACCGATTTTATCGTGAAGAGTATGAATATGACGAATATTGCAGACATCATCAAGTTTGCCGTCTCTAACAATTACGGGTCTGCCAGCGAGCGCATAATCCAGAACGGGAAAGGGCTTTTAAGCACTGATGGCTGGGAAGTTGGGGTCGAGAAATGGGACGAGATCCCTGCCTCAGTAATTTCTGAAGTGGTTGGAGAGGACTACTTTTTTGTCCCGAGCGAATGGGACAGATGTATTTTTATTATCAAGCTGCTGGAAAGACGAATGGAGTCTGGCATTTATGACGAGGACATTTCATTGCTGAAAACAACGCTGAACGAGAGAATTCACTACTGCCATATGAGCCCAGAACAGCTCCAGGAGCTAGAATCGTATGTGGATGTTTATGGAAACACATATATCGATTCCCAGGTGCTCCACAAGGCTCTGTGGGAGGCAGTGTATCTACAAAGAATGGTGCTGACATCTCCAAATGCCAATATCTCTTCGACAATGACTAGTGCGACACCTCCTTCAACAGACACGAAGTGGTTCAAGATTCCAATTAAGGACGCAACTTTGGCTGGTCTCCCTGCCGAGCTTGACAAGAAGATGCTGGAAATGCTGAGCTCTTCGCCGTCGTCTAATTCTGTCGAGAATGGAAAGTCAATGCAAGATGAGTCTCCAAAAATCGAACGCTTATACAACTGGACATCAATTCCTCCATTCCGGTTTTCCATTGCCTTTGCAAACGTTTCGGACCTCATTACTGAGAAACGGGTTTACGGCAAGACTTTCTGGTACGCGGGTTCCTACTGGAATCTTTATTTACAGAAAAATCGTATTCAACTGAAGAATACCTATCAGATTGGTGCCTATTTACATCGTGCAAACAACGGGAGCTCCACACCGTCTTCTAAACATGGGCTCACAAACCCGGACGTTTTTGCTGGGAACGTCAACTATCAAAGCCTTCCTAAAAAGCATCTGCCTCAGATGAACATGTCTTCAGACAAAAACATCACTCCAGTCGGTAGCAGTCTTCAAGATGCTGAAGAAAAGGAAAACGTCCAGGATGACTCAATCGTGAGTTTGAGTGAAATGTCGCTCAACGATACGCCACTTTCTGGAAGAAGCACAGATGCCGATGCGCGATCGTTCCTCACCTACGAAGACCAGAGGAATGTGATTAAGGTCTACTTCATAATTTTCACTCCCTCCAGGAGAGAAAAGCCCACCATTACTTCGTTCCTTTCTGTTCCTAACGATTTTCATAAATCCCAGAGTTGGGGGTGGAAATCCAACAGCATGTGTGTTTTCAACGAGAACGGAACATTCCCTGAGGGTCATGACCGGCATTTGAAGTTTATGATAGTTCTGGGAAACATTTAGTCTCTCCATTCAACACTATACTTGAGTTTTGCTCCAGCGTGGAAAGGAGCAACTTGCAAAGTTCCCTGCGAAACAGTATCGGCAACCATTGTTGGCTGTTCAACAAGCCAGCATTTTTTCTTGGAGCGCAGTTTGGATTCGTCAACGGTGTAGAAAGCGTTTCCAAAGGTGGACACAAAGTCCTTGAGTTTATCAAGCTTTCCATGTTGGTCGAAGACTTGGGCCAAGTAAGCAATAGCGTATGGCTGAGTGTACACTCCGGCGCAAACTCCAGTGAGAACTTGCTTCTTGTGCACCTCGTGAGGCGCAGAATCGGATCCAAAGAAGAAATAAGGCTTTCCAGAGGTTGCAGCAGCAATTAAGGCCCGTTTGTCCTCTGGAAGTTTGGCCACTGGCTTACAGAAGTTGATTGGGTTCCCTGCCCAGTCATCCACAATCAGGTATAGGTGGTGGGCGGTGATGGACGCGACGACATTGGGGGTCTCACCCGCTTTGAGATCCTTGTTAATCTCGTGCATTGCCTCAATTGCAGCCTTGGTGGTGCAATGTTCTAAGACGATTTTTAAGTTTGGGAAATCCTTGTGCAGTTTAAACAAAGCAGGGAGAAACTCTGGTTCTGCGTTCAACACGTGAATATCTTTCCCCTCTCCTGTAGAGACAGATGGCTTCTCTCCGTGAAGGTTTAACACAAGGCCATATTTCTCCATCACCTCGAAAATTGGGTAGAATTGTGAAAAATCGTTAGGATCCACGCCAGCGCTGGAGTTGGTCGTCACACCCGATGGATAACACTTGATGCCACGGATAGCGCCTTTTTGGGCTGCCTCCTCGACGAGCTCGGGAGTCAACTCTTTGCAAAGGTAAAGTGTCATCAAGAAAGTAGTCGAGTCGCAGAGCTGTTCCAGTTCCTGCTTGTACTCCACCACGCGCTCCAGAGTGGTGATTGGAGGAACCAGGTTGGGCATGATGTAAGCAATGGACACTCCGCCCTCCTTGACGGTTGGAGTGACCAGCTTCATCATTTCCGCCTGCCGCAAATGGACATGATAATCAGCAGTATATCCCAGTTCAATGGACATAGATAAAAGATAAAAAAAAAAGTAAAAATATTAGAAAAAAAATATTTGGAAAAAACGTACCATACTTTCGCCAAGTTATCATGGCTGATATTGTTGCTCCTTCCCTGTCTACAGCGCAGGACGAGACTGCATTTGAGTTCTCACAGATAGAGAAGACCCAGAGACTGCGACATTACCTGGGGCCCGATACCGATAAATCAGACGATGCTCTGCGGAAGCTACTGGCTGAGTACTATTCGGTCGACAAACTGACCGCTTTCCTGCTGGAGAAGGGCGAGAACGGCAAGCCGCGGCACAAGCGTGTTGCGCTGCAGTTTCCGGACTCGCTCGTGGCCGACTCGGCCATCGTGCTCCAGCTCGTGCAGACCGCCCTTGATGATGCACGTGCGGCCGAGCACGTGACGGAAAAGAGCACCGACATCGAGCAGGTAGAAGTGTGCAGCGGGAAGTGTGGCGGCGAGTGCAAGAACCGGCAGGAGGTGTGGATTCTTGCGGACACATCGTACTCGCCCTGCTGTATTGACGAGGTGGCTGCCGAGCATGTCGGTGCCGATCTGGTGGTGCATTTTGGCGACGCGTGTTTAAACCCGGTCGACAAGTTGAGTGCTGCGTATGTTTTTGGCAATCCGTACTTGGATAAGTCACTGGTGATCGAGGCGTTCAAAAAGACGTATTCGGTTTCCGACAAAGTCATCTTGATGGCTGATGCGCCATACACTTATCATTTGTATGACATTTACCAGGAGCTATCGAAAGAGTACGACGTTGGCTATTCGGAGCTTGATCTCGACAAGAGCAATGCATCGATCATTGACCAGACTGTTCACAATCGGAACGGCACCAATGTGGCGTCCAGAATCGTCCATTATGATGGGTCGGTCAGTGAGTGTGCGCTATTTCACATTAATCAACCCGAGGATCCTAGACTACTATATTTGACCACGCAGTTTTCCAGCGTGACTATTTATGACGTGGAATCGTGCAGCGTGAGCTCGGGGTCGTTCCCGACTTTGATGAAGCGGTACCGGGCTATGCACATGGCCCGGAATGCAGGGACTGTTGGTATTCTGATCAATACGCTGTCTCTGTCAAATACTCGCACACTTTTGAACAAGGTAATTAAATGGGTGCGCAGCGCAGGCAAGAAACACTACATGTTTGTGGTGGGGAAGCCCAATGTGGCAAAGCTCGCCAATTTCGAGAGCATCGATGTCTGGTGTATTATTGGCTGTGGTCAGTCGGGAATCATTCTCGACACCTATGGAGAGTACTACAAGAACATCATTACGCCGTACGAGCTGCAGCTAGCTCTGAAGCAGGAGATTACCTGGACCGGCGAGTGGCTGACCGATTTTGAGGCGGTCATGGATCAGGAGAGCGACTCGGACTCGGTGGTGGAGACGGAAGAGGAGTACATTCCCGAGTTCAACCCTGTGACAGGCCAATTGTCTGCGTCGCGTCCGCTGCGACAGATCAAGCATCTGGAGGTGGAATTGGGCAATACAGAGTCCTCGTCAGACACTCAACTGGTGGCCCGGTTCTCGAACACTCTGAGCATCAAAAACACCGTCAGCACGTCGGCCAGTTATCTGCAAAACCGCGTCTGGACCGGTCTGGGCAGCGATTTTGGAACCGACGAGATGGAAGGCGCAGAGGTGGAAATCGGGCGTCTTGGAATTGCTCGTGGCTACGACTATGATAACGAGAATAAATAATTCCTAGGTAGAAAAAATAATTAAATGCGCCATGTCTAGTATGAAATTTGAGTCTTCGTTTGGAAAGCGAAAACCGGGAGAAGGACCAGCAAGACGTGCGTCGCAGCACAGCAGCTCGTCGCAGGAGGAGCTGGTCAGCTTTCAACCTGTCAATACTCACGAATCTTCGTCCTACGACATGGGACCCTCTCTGGAGGAAGGCTACAGAGACAAGTTCCATTCGTCGTTCGACCAGGACATGAGCGTCAGCACGCTTTCTCCGCCGCCTCAGACGCCGATTATGATGCCTCTTGCTCCTGTTCTAGGACTGGTGGACGATCCGCTGCACTATCTGAAGAATCAGGAGATATTGGTGTTATCTAATCTGCAGAAGACGATGCAACAGCATCGGAGCAGTTTGAAGAAAGGCAGCAAGCGAGTTCGCAAGAGCAGAGATTTGTTGATAAGTCTATTCAAAGAGCTGAACCAGATACATCAGGCAATGAAGGAAATCTACACCACTGAGAAGCACAGCAAAAGTGCCATTCTGGAAGACTTCCAAGAAATGGAGTCCAAGAAGTCGAAACTGTTTGCCAAGATGGACGAGATCGAGAACAAGACTGTGGAAGGGGCCACATATAAGACGCTTTTGAGCGAGAGCGAGAAAATAGGGTCTGAGATCGAACAGCTGGAAGAGAAGCTGCGGTCTATGAAGGTCAAGCAGAAACAGATCAACCAACAATTACGAGAGTCCAAGTCCCTTTTGGATATCAAATTAAACGCATACTACGAGTCCTTGAGTCAGCTCGAGTCCCGGGAGTTCGACGAGATCGAGAATCTGCAGTCGACCAAAACGCTGCAGAAACAGCTCACCCCGGCAAACATCATCGAGAACCTCAATCTCCAGCTGGGGGCTCTTGGTGACATGATCCAAGACTCCGAGGCCAAGGAACTGTCGTTTGACGAGTGCTGTGTTTTTTTATCGGATGTGTTTGAGACCTTGTCGTCGCTCGAATCTGCTCTGCAGACCATCATCGCAGATACCACCCCGGGCAAAACCGAAATGCTTCTCAAACAGCTGTCGCAGACTCTGGGAATCCTGCAGCAGAGACGCACACAGGCGGTCAGCACGTCCAATTTGGAGTATCTGCAGACAATTCTCGACGACGAAATAACAGCAATCCAAAATGCAATAAATATCATCAAGGGCGACGAGCCCAAAGAACCGCAGGCGCAGTCCACTCCGCCGGCACTGAAACAGTCGTTCAGTGTCACGAGCATCAGCTCGGTATCCTCTTCCTCGCTTCCGATCAAGCCGGCCTTCTCGCTCCCCACAGCCTCTACTTCTGAAGTGACAGCTGCCAGCAAGGCCCCTGAAAAGTACGCCCAAGTCAAGACGGCTATCCAGAACAGCAAGGGCGACAAGCGCGATTGAACCCCAAGTTCAGATCTTGTCTTCTAGCGACAGCTTACTTGCCACATCGGTGTGTGCAATCGTCCGCTTGAACTCTTCGAAATTGAGCTTATTATCGCCGTCCTCGTCGTTTTCGAGAATAGTGCGGTCCACCAGCTGCTGCAACTGCACGTCCGTCAGCGAATTGGCAACCATCATTCGCAGAACCAGAAATAGCTCGCCATTCGAAATATATCCATCGTTATCCATATCGTAGACTCTGAAGAGAAACTTGAGCTTGTCCTCGACGGAGTTGCTGGAAAAGATAGAAAGTCCCCCCACAAACTCCTTAAAGTCAATGTCGCCTCCCCTATTCGTGTCGAAGATATCTATCACGCGCTTTGCGAGCGGATTCTGCCCAATTCCAGGAATCGACAAGAACTCCTCCTTGTCTATGGCCCCGGAATTGTCCGTATCCAGCTTCATGAACCGTTTGGCCAGACGGTCGATTTCATCTGACCCGACTGTTTGTTAGTGAACGTCTAAAATTACTCACAGTTCGTGCCCTCAGACAGGTCGTCCAGCAGATTCGACGGAATGTTTCCCATAGTTAAACAAAAATATTTCAGTCTGGTATTAATTAAAATTAAATGCTTACGTCTATCGACGCGTCTATCTACACCGCTCAGCGCCGTGGCTTGGCTGGATATTTGGGCTTGGGCTTGCTTATTTTGATGAGACCGACTCCAGGACCAGACGGGAGTTGTTCGCCAAACACCTTGGGCGGTTTGGAAGGCAGTCCGTGGGATTTCGGGGGCAAAACTGGGGGGTTTTTCTGGGGCTCATTAGGCAGCTTTTTTGGTAGCTCCCGCGCAACTGGTTTGGCAACAGGCTTTTTCTGCGCGAGCGAGCCGTATCCCATCGTGTCTAACTTTGGTTTCTTGGTCTGGGGCCCGGAATTTCCCTTTTTCGACGTGGTGTCTGCTGGCCGATACCGGTCTTTTTTAGTCTGGCCCTTTCGTTTAGTGAACCCTGCAGAAGCGTTCACCACCAGGCCACGCTCATAGAAATCGTCCACCAGGTCACGCCAGATTTTGTTCACCACAAGCGTCTCTCTGCTTCCGAGCACCCAGAGCGACGACCGGGCTCTTGTGAGAGCCACGTTCATCCGTCGCGTGTCGGCAAGGAAACCAATAGTATTCTGGTCTTCTCCAGCACGGACGCACGAGAAAATGACAATTTCCTTCTCTTGGCCTTGGAACCCGTCCACAGTATTGAAGTCAATCTCCTTGGTGATCGGGAACCCAAAATGTTTCACAAAAGTGTCGCGAAGACACCGGTTCTGTTCTTTATACGGAGAAATGACACCAATTTTGCCAGCCCAGTGCTCGTCAGGATACCGTTCAAACAGATCGACAACAAGCTCCAGCGCAATGCGCGCCTCGGCCTGGTTGAACAGCGACTTGGTGCGCGCGTTCTGCTGATGTGCACCCTCGATGTTGAAAAAACGACACGGGCCGTACTCGGCCACCTCGTGCCACGGTTTGGCGTTCAACTCGGCCATTCCCGGGCCGTCCAGCAATTTCGAGTCGTAGAACTCTCGAGACGGGAACCGCGAGATCTCAGGATGCATTCTGTACTGGACATTCAGTAGGTACACGGATTCGCTGTGGGTGTTCTGCATCCGCACAAATAAGCTCTGTTCGTAATTGTAGCTAGCAGCTTTTTGGGACAGCACTGTTGGCGGCAGCTGGTTGGGGTCGCCAACCATGATACACCGTTTGGCGCCATAACGCAGCGGAATCACAGCACTGAGCTCAATACATTGCGCAGCCTCGTCAATCACCACTGTGTCGAACGTAAAAGACATTCCTGCTAGAACGTCGTGCGCAGAGCCAGACAGTGTCGAGCACACCACCTCTGCTGCGCTCAGGATCTTGAACTGGGCGTTTCTGCGCTCGATCTCGCGGTTTCGGTGCTTCACAGAGTTCTGCTCCCGCAGCTCGTCGAGTCGTCTTCCCAGCTCCTTGCGGCGCTGCACCACCTCCTGTAATTTGAGCTCGAGCTCGGCCACTGCCTCGGCAGTCAGTTTCGAGCTGCCCAGCTTCTCACGGAGCTCGTCCCGCTCCCGAACACACTTGCGGTGCTCCTCGCGGATCTTGGAGTCGTCCGAAACTGTGTCAACAGCACTCAATTGCGCGTCCACCAGCTCCTCCAGCGTGGTGGCCTTGACCTGAGCATTGACTGCGTCGGAACGGCCCAGCCGCACGATCTTGGGCCTGTACGTCTGGCCCGAGGAGTCCTTGATGCCGCCCATCAGCCGCAGCACCAGCTCGTCCACCGCGGCGTTCGACGGCGCACAGATCAAAATCCGTCGTCTTGGCGCGCTTTTCTGGTGGCCAGGCACCGCGATCACGCTCCCGCCGCTCGCCGTGAGCGCATACCCAACAATCCCCAGAATCGTCTTGGTCTTTCCCGTGCCCGGAGGACCCTGGATCAGCGAAAAGCCGTCCTGGTGCACGCTCCCGGCAATCGCACGCGCCTGCGAGTCGTTCACCGCATACATCTGCTTCATGCGCCCCACCAGCACCGGGTCCGCCCGCTCGGGAGCAGCCGGCACAGCCTTGATTATTTGGTTGCACAGGTCGTAGTATTTGAGTCCCAGCAGCGACGAGTACTCGCGCTCGAGCGTGGTCATTTGCACCACGCGCATGCACACGAGCTCCATTGACGGCGACAGGAACGCGTTCATTCCTGTCGAGGTGGCCACGCGGACCGTGAGGTCGGAGTACCCGTTGTTGTTGTGCTTGATGTCCTTGACACGGCCCAGACACGCGTGCTGACACCCCTTCAGCTGCCGTCTGTTGACCTGGTCGTCCGCGTCCAGGTTCTCGACAAACATCAGCACGACCAGGTCGCTCTCCCCCACGCACTTGTGTTCGAGAATGGTCTCGCGCTTGGTGGAGGCAAAAACGTCGAAAAAGGTGTCGGTGGCAGACCGCGAGCCCACAGTGACCTTAAACGGGGTCTCCTGCGAGACCTGTTTGGCCCGCTGGATCGACTGCCAGCACTCCAGCAGCAGCAGCGGCAGGAACGTGGCCTGATACTCCTCTGGCGTGGAGAACTCGTTCTTGATGGACATGTACTTGGACTGGTCCTCGTCAGGAAACTCGCTGTCGCGGAAATAGGACCAGACCAGGATCTGCTTGTACAGCGGGTTCAGGTCGACGTTGAGTCGCAGACGCATGAGCTCCTCGGCCTTCTTCTTGAGGTCGACCTGGCGTCCCGAGCTTGGAGGCCGCAACGGCGCTGTTTTCGAACGCGGTTGCAGCGACTGCAGGGCCATTTTTGTGCGCTTCATCTTGGCCACCACCTGTTCTTTGGTGAAGAGTCCACTTTCGTCCTCCGACTCCGACTCCGACGCAGACGACTCTGCATCCGAGGTGCGAGTCTTGCGGTTGAACCCTGCAGGCCGTGCGGGCGCCGGATCCGCCCTCACAGGCTCCTGGCGCCGTTTTTCGGCCAGCTGCAGCCGGGCCTGTTCCAGCATCGACAGCCGTTTTGGCGCAGCAGGCTCCTCGACAGCAGGCTTCATCGACAGGAAATTGGCCAGCGTCGACTGTTTGGAGCCTGCACGGGGTGCCACAGGCGTGCTCGAGCGGGAACTCGTGCTCGAGACTGGGGACGCAGACTTGGCAGGCTCCTGCCGCATGGTCTCGGCCTCGGCCACGATTTCCTCGACCAGCGCGTCGTTGAACCGACGCACACGAACCAGAATGTCACCGCGCTGCTCCTGCGACAGCTTGTTGTTGAATTTCTTGGCCTTAGCACACAATTTAGCCAAAATAGCTAGCGACGTCTGACCAAAGTCAAATTGCAGCTCGTCCACTAAGTCCAGCGTATCCAGCGTCAGCTGAACACAAAGAAACAACAAAGCACTGTCACTGAGTCGCAGCCAGTACACAAGCTTCTCAAAGGTCTTCAAAACAGGCTGCATCAAACTCTGCTGGATATTTGTACACTGCTCCTCAGAAGCCCCTGGAAATTGGATGCTGCCAGCCAATAACTTATACCCATTCAGCATGGTCTGCGAAAGCTCCAGCGTGTCACGAGTAAAGTCCATCAGCGACCTGGTTATCTTATCGTGGTGCTGCTGGTTCTGGATCTGCGCCTTGACCTTCTCGTACTCCCGAGACCAGTCAAACGTCTTGACATAAATCATGCCCAAAAATTTCCAGCACTGGTCCCAGAACTCGGCTAAAATCGACCGCGCACTGTTGTCCAGCTGCGCCCCGTCAATCAGCACCCCGTCAATCGGGTCCACAAGACACCGCACAACGTCCATCAGCACCCGCACACCCCGCTTGCTCGCGCTAAACTGTTCAAGGCTGTGCAGACTGGCGAACGCCGCGGTGGCAGCCTTGACAGTGACGGCGAGGTCGAGTTTCAGCAGCTCCTGGATAGCCTCCAGCCGGCCGTCAACGTCGAACGCCTCGTACAGCAGTCCCACTGCTCCGTCGTACAGCTTGTCCTCGCAGGAGCACAGACACTTCCATACACCAGTTGAGGCTGCCAGGTCGCGCAGCATGAGTCTGAGACTCGTGCCGTTGAAGAAGTCTGAGAGCCTTGAAAATATCGATGCCACGGCGGCCGAGAAGATGGACACGTTTTTGTTCTGTTTGCTGCATGCTGCTGCGAGTTCCCGGAGCTTGTCTTCCGAGTATTCAGGTAGGCCTTTGAAATTCACCTTGAGCAGAGTGATGTCGATGGAAAACACATAGCTGGCCTCGTTCAGTGCGTAGAGCACCTGTTTTGCAAACTCCACGTCGTTTGCTGTCAATTTACGCGAGAGTAGAATCCACAGGTCGGTATTGAGCGTTGACATGGTGCCCGAGTTGTATTTAGCCAAAAAATGGCTCGCCTGTGCCAACGAGGCCACGTCGTAGACTAGCGACGTCGTCACAACGCCAACGGCCTTCTGTTTCACCTGTGTGTTTGTCATGGCGTCGAACAGAGTGATTCCTTTCTTATCTATGAGTGCTCTAGCGTCAGACTTGCTGTAGAGCTCGACAGTGAGCTTGACGTCGAACAGCGAATTCTGCAGTTTGAGCTCGTCAGTCACTAGGTCAGCACCCATGCAGGCAACCAGGGCGCCATAATAGGGTTTTGTGAGTTTATCGAGAAAGTACTTGTAGACAATGCAGGCGACCTGTGTTTTTTGGGACGGAGTGACTGCTCTGTGGAGAGGATAGATCCAGTTGATGAGATCTTCCAGACAGGGCAATCTGGAGCTGGTCTTATCGTTTGTCAGTTTGAGGACGTCCATGTGTTTAGTGTAATGCGGACTGTTGAACGAAACGTCAAAGAAATTAAGGTAGGTGTGTGGTTTTATTTGCTCCCAAAAGGAGTTGCCGAATTTTGACAGGAGCACAGCGAACGCACGCAGCAGAAATGGCAGCGGGGCGTTCAGATACGACATTATCTGGTTGATGAAGATCTGGAGGAGCGAAACAATCTTGAAAGGAGACCGTTTGGCGAACGCAGGCGCTGTTTCTGGGTAATTTAGTGTGAGGATGGCCTCGCGGTTACACAGTTGCAACAGGGGCACAATGTTTGACCAGAATGCAATGCATGAGTCTGCACTAAAGAACGAGGGGTTCTGGATGTTGAACAGGTGAACCTCGTACTCTTCGAGCACAGACAGAATAAAGCTGGAAGGCTTGAGAGCTTCAGGAAGACACGAAAGGGCCCAATCTCTTTCGAACTCGGAACCCTCAAACAGGAAGTAGATGACTCCTGCAAATATGTCGAGCTTGGGCTGAATCGATTGGTGTTTGGTGACCACCTCGAGAAGATGCGAGCACAGAGTCTTGAGGTCTGCGTTGGTGCGCAAGAGCTGGGGACAAATCAGACACTCTGTTATGGTGTTGAGAACGTTCTGATCGTTCAGCAGGTCCTCGTCCTTATCGAACTGGAGCGTCTGCAGTTTGTCCAGCAGCGACTGGGCCTCCCAGGTGAAGATGCGCTCAAACACTATCGAGAGCTTGTCGTAGGCAAGTCTACGTTTTAAAAGCATATCTGCTCTAATTTTAGCACGCGCCTCGTGGAATCCCAGGATGCATCGCGGACATCGGTCGAGAGCAGCACGGGTCTTGGTCTTGAGCGTGCGCAGGATTTCTGAGTCGTCAAATGCAATGCAGATCACCAGCAAATAGCAGGCGATGTGGGCTGTGGTCTTGTCGCAATAGCAGTGTTCTGTGTCCAATGCCTCCAGATACTGGTAGCACTCGTTGAAGACCTGCTGCTGGGTCTCGTCGTCGTTGGGACTGTCATGCGACCGCTCGATCAGATCCACGAGGTGCGACATGATTTGAAAAAAAATATTCCGACGCGAGAATTAATTAGGGCAAAAAACAACGTCGCGTCGGTTTTTAAAATTCCAAATAATCAACATGAGGTAAGTGTTGAGGTTGGGCAATTAACACCAAATAGTGGTCGTTTTGTGAGAGCGTCCAAGTACAGACACGTGTTTGGTCAGCCTTTCAAGAAGGAGAAGTGCTATGAAAACCTCAAGGTGACGCTGAGTGCGTTCGACAGTAACATTGTCAAGTGCAATGGGAAGTTTATTAGTGTCAACTCGAACGGGATCGGGTCTTTTATAGTGATTCCGGTCAACGAGGTTGGAAAGGCCCCTGACAAGGTGCCAATGTTCAGGGGCCATGGGGGCGGTTCGGTCTTGGACACCGATTTTGACCCCTTCGATGACAACAAGCTGGCATCTGCCGGAGAAGACGGTAAGATCATGCTCTGGGAAATCCCTCAGGACTACACTTTCATCAAGGCCGACCCAGACAAGCTGGTCGACGTTGCGCCTGTGACCACGCTGACTGGCCATTCCAGAAAAGTGGGCCATGTTCTGTACCACCCTGTTGCGCAGAACGTGCTGGCCTCGTCGTCTTTTGACTACAGCGTCAAGATCTGGGACCTCGACACCAAGAAGTGCGAGGTCACGCTTCAGCACAAGGACCTGGTTACCAGTTTCTGTTTCAACTACGACGGCACTAGAATTGCCACCACTTCCAGGGACAAGAAGATCCGTGTCTGGGACGTCCAAACAGGAGAGGTGCTTTCCGAGGGACCAGGCCACACCGGAGCCAAGGCCTCCAGAATTTGCTGGCTTGGAAACACCAACAGACTTGCCACCACTGGGTTCGACAGATACTCTGAGAGACAGTTGGGAGTCTGGAAGTCCGACAAGGTCGAGGACGGTCCTATTGGCGGATTCTATTCTGTCGACTCGTCCTCGGGAGTCTTGATGCCTTTCTACGACAATTCCACCAATCTGCTGTTTGTGGCTGGAAAGGGAGACGGAAACGTCAGATACTACGAGTTCGAGAAGGACGAGCTGTATCTCATTTCCGAGTACCCTTCCACCTCTCCGCAGCGTGGATACGCAGTTGGGCCTAAGCGTGCAGTCAACTTGAAGGAGAACGAGATCGTGAGGGGATACAAGCTCCTGAACGACAACTCTATTGAGCCAATCTCGTACATTGTTCCTAGACGGTCTGAAATGTTCCAGGAAGACATTTATCCTGATGCACCTGCTGGAACTCCTGGACTGACTGCTGCTGAGTTTTTTGGTGGTAAGACGAGCGGCCCTGTGCTTGTTTCTTTGAGGGACCTGTACGAGGGTGCTGAGACCCCTTCTACGAGTGTTGGCGAGGTGGTGGAGGCAGAAAAGGAGAAGGAGAAGGAGAAGGAGGAGAAGGAGGAGGAGGAGGTCAAGGAGGTCAAGCCAGAGCCTAAGGAGACCACGCCTGTGGCTGCCCCTGTCAAGACCGGCTCGATCGACGATCTCAAGAACCAGAAGGAGGTCACCTCGCTGCTCAACAAGGTGAACGACATGTCCGACGATGACACTCAGGAGGTGGACGGCGACGACGACGAGTGGCAGCAGGTCGAGAGGGAGGTGAAAGTCGAAAAGGCAGAGGTGAAGGTCGAAAAAGCAGAGGTGAAGGTCGAGCCAAAGGTCGAGCCAAAATTGGAGCCGAAAATTGAGCCAAAGTCCGAGCCAGCACCGGCCCCTGCCCCTGCTGAGCCCGCCAAGGAACCCGCCAAACCCGCAACGGCCACCCTCAAGTCCTCCATGGACAAACTGCACAGCCTGGTGTCGCAGCTGGAGCAGGTCGTGGAACAATTACAGGCAGCAAACACCGCCAAGGACGAAAAATTGGAGGCGCTAGAGGCAAAGATCGATCAGTTATTGGCAAAATCTGCCTGATAGACAATTCTCGTTTGTTTTTCGGACTCTCCGTATTGTTAGTTTATCCGTGTAAAGTTTGTCCGAGTGGAATCCCGTAGCTCGCGGCGGTGCGGCGCTCTGCTCCTTGTATTTCTTTTGGATGCGGAATTCCTTGGTTCCAACATATATAAAGAGCGGCATGTCCCTCTGGTCGGCTTCAACCATCTTCTACTATGACCCAAGACGACGTCGTTACCTCAATCATCCACATGGCAGACCCTACTCCTCTGCCTAAGCCTCCTCCTACCCATCTCATGGAGAAGTCTATCTTGGATCTCTTCTCCCTTAAGGGGAAGGTCTGCGTGGTTACTGGAGCTGCCAGAGAGAACGGAATCGGCTATGCTGTTGCTCAGGCCTACTGTGAAGCTGGATGTGATGTTTTGTGTGTTTGGGACTACTCTGATGCCACCGAAACCTGCGAAAAATTGGCACAGAAATACGGTACCAAGACCAAGGCATACAGAGTGAATGTGGCTTCGTCCAAAAACGTCGAGGAGACCATGAACGCTGTTGTGGCCGAGTTCGGCACTATTGATGTGTTTGTTGCTAACGCTGGTGTCGTTTGGGAAACAGGCTCTATTCTAGAAGATGTCAACGATGACGACAAGAGCTGGCACAAAGTGGTCGACGTCGACCTCAATGGAGTCTACTACTGCGCAAAGAACGTCGGAAAGGTGTTCAAGTCAAAAGGAAAGGGTTCCCTGATCATCACCGCCTCGATGTCGGGGATGATTGTCAACGTTCCTAATTACCAGATGCCTTACAACGCTGCTAAGGCTGGTTGCATCCACATGGCCAAGTCTTTGGGCGTGGAGTTCACCGCTTTTGGTGCCAGAGTCAACTGTGTCTGTCCCGGCTACATGGACACCGGGCTCTCTGACTTCCTCGACAAGAAGGTGCTGGATACCTGGTGCCAGATGATCCCAATGGGAAGACAGGGTATTGCCAAAGAACTGGCCGGTGCCTACCTCTATCTCGCCACTGACGCCTCCACCTACACCACCGGCTCGGCCATGGTGGTGGATGGTGGTTTCGTCTGCCCATAATCAAGGCAGTGCCCTTTTATAGAATAACGGCAGTGCAATTAATAAAATAATTAAATTATGACTACCAAAGAAATGGCGTACGACCAGGCGCCCAATCCGTACCAGAATGTGACCGAGCGGCTTATCACGCGACATCTTTCGGATTTGGAGGACCTGAGTGCCAAGTCTAATACGTTCTATGGTGGCGTGGTCAACAGAATAGCCAGGATACTGAGGGATGTGCCCCTCATCAAGCACTGTATTGGTCCCCCAGACGAGGCCACTGCTCAGATCAACAAACTGACAGCACAGCAGAAGGCGGCAACGAGCTATTCGGAGTGGCACGATACAAGCGTGAAGCTTGACGTTCTCACTGAAGCAGATATCTGGAAGAACGCAGACCAGAGCACTCTTTACGACTACCAGCTTGTTCAAACAAGACTCGAGGAGCTTCGTGAAGCTCGCAAAAATGGCGACCATTACAGACTTCTCTACCTGATTCGCACTACTTGGACAAGAAATATGGCAAACATAGATAACATCAACTTGTATCGCCACTCGTTCGTGGGCACTAAGAGACTAATTGAAGATTATATATTGGAATGCCAGCAATGTCTGAAAGTTGTTGCTGCGAGCTCGTGTCCTCTGGAAGACAACTATGTTCTTGCGATGTTGATGCAGACCAGGAAGAACTACGGTCGTGTCGCCATCACCATGAGTGGGGGTAGTTGTTTTGGACTGTTGGGGATGGGAGTTTTTTCGACTCTGTTGGAGCTCGATCTGCTCCCTAAAATTGTGTCTGGCTCGAGTTCAGGCTCAATTCTCAGCTCCATCATCTGCTCCAAGACCCCTGCTGAGATCCTCGCTCTCATGGAGACCATCACCTCGAGCGAATTCGAGGTGTTTGGCAAAAATGATGAACCAGAAACGTTTCTCACATGTTTGGCCAGACTGCTCAAATATGGCACCTGGTTCGACAATGCCCATCTACAATCAACCATGAAGGAGATTCTCGGAGATCTCACGTTCCGGGGAGCATACAACAGAACAGGCCGTATTCTCAATATCACAGTCTCGCCAGAATCTGTTCACGAACAACCGACCTTGCTCAACTACCTAACAGCTCCAAATGTGCTTATTTGGTCTGCAGTTTGTGCAAGCTGCTCTCTCCCAGGGATTTTCCCTTCCTCCACGATTTATGAGAAAAACTTCAAAACAGGGGAACCCCAAGAATGGTCGAACCCAATGGTGAAGTTTGTGGACGGGTCTGTCAACGCGGACTTGCCTATCCGCAGACTTTCGGAGATGTTTAACGTGAATCATGTGATTGCGTGTCAGGTCAATCCCCATGTTGTTCCGTTCCTCAAGATGTCGGTGCAATGTGTTGGAGGAGAGATCGAGAACGAATATAGTGCACAACTGAAACAACTTTTGAATAGCACCTGGGCCCTTGTGACTGCAGAAACAATGCACTACTTGCAGCTGACTTCAGAAATCGGTATTGCGACCAACTTCTGCACGAAAATGCGCCATATTCTGTCCCAGCCCTATTCGGGAGATATTACCATCCTTCCAGAAATTAGATTGGGAGAAATGAACAAACTGTTGGCAAACCCAACACCTAAATTTCTTCTTGATGCTCTTGCCAGAGGTGCAAGGGCCACCTGGCCAAAGATCTCAATCATCAGAAATCATTGCTCCCTAGAGTTTGCTCTTGATGATTCAATATCGAAAATCCGCTCTAGACTGATTTCAAATCCAAACCGACACTTGTCTGACCTTCCGGTTTCTCTAGTTGATTCGACCTTTCAAGTTGAGACCCGAAAAGAAATCACACCCCGCAAGAGGAAGCAACACCAACGCCGCAAATCCGAGTCGCTCACTCTTGGTGTCTCACTCGAACAGAGAATGCGCTCAAAAACGCTCTACTCCACCCGCAAACCGGCTGCCACTTCCACTCCTGTGAAGAGAACACTGCGCCATAACCCTTCCATCCCAATGATCAGTCTGCCTCCCCCAACTTTTGAGCCCCAGCTATCACTCCCAAACTCACCTTACTCGACAAAGACCTCGCCCAAAAATCACAGCCACCATTCCAACTCGGGCCACCGCCTAGCTACTTCCAACTCGATGGGGTCACTAAAGTCTGGATATTTCGGTAAATCAAACGTATCCCCTCCAAAAACAGCAAACGCGCTGCTCGACGAAAGCTCTGGACTCCTCGACGACGACGTCAAAGATACCTTGGATGACACCCTCTAAAAGTTTGGGTCGATCGACGCGCCGATATCTATTTTCCTAAGCTCCGGGACGGCCAAAAGGATGTCACATATAAAAGCTTCTGGAGTTGCAAAATTCCCAGAAAATGACTTTCCTTGTAGGCCTAAGACCTGCCTTCTTTACCTCGTGGGGACAGGCCTCGGCCAAATCCAGTTCTCAAGCAAAAAGATCGAAGTTGTCCGCCACCCTGCTACAGATATACAAAAGCCAGGCTGTGTCATTATGTCTGGAGAATCCAATACAGAGCAACACTATAAAGCATCATTATTTTGAGCTCGGCAAAAACTATGAAAACAGCTACCAGAGACTGGAGCAAGCTTGTGAGTTTTCTGAGTTCAGGTTTACTGGATTCCTGAAAGATGAGCTGTTTGTGAGGTCTGAAGAATTGGCCCAAATTGCCACAAAACCAAATAAAGCAGACCTTCGGTGGCTCACTTCCCACTATACGCCCCAGATACACGAGTTTCTGGAGAGATACCACTTTGATCGCATCAGGACCACATTTGAAATCAGCAATTATCTCCATAACGACTCCCTTGTACAGACCATCAGCGCGCGCCAGGTGGTCCGGGACTCCATCAAATACACAACAGATGTTCTTCATCTCAACGAATACCCTATACCTCGCATCAAATTGGACCCTGGTGTCCAAGACTTCGATATAAGATGTGTTGCTCCGCAAGTTCAGCATGTTCTGTTTGAGCTGTTGAAAAATGCTACAATTCCTGCCCTCAAGACCAACACTGTGATTCGTGTTGCTCTCGAGAACGACGATAGCATGGTCACTTTAAGAGTTTCGGATGAGGGAGGTGGCATGGAGCCTGAAATTGCGCAGAAAATATGGCAGTTCCACTTCACCACTGCCTCTGAGCAAAATAAGGACGAGGTGAATGGATTCGGAATGGGGATTCCTCTTTGCTCCCTTTTAACCAGATTCAATAAGGGACAACTGGAAATAGTAAACCATCCGGGTCTGGGGACAGACGTGCTCATAAAGCTCCCGGCAGCCTGATCTTGTGATATGATAATAAATGACTCGCTTACTCTATGCAGGTTATGGCCTATAAATACATTACTCTAGTGCGTCTTCTCGCTACACGCTCTTCAGAAGAAATCGCTTGATTGAAAAGAGCAGCGCCATCTTTCTCGCATATCACACGATCCTGATACGTGTAGTAGTCGTCTCTGACGGGAGTTCCGCAAACAGAACACTTGAAACACTCCATATGGAACAGTAAGTTATCTTCGCTCGTCAAACACTCTCCCTCGATTCCCAATCCACAATGAGAACATAGAGACCCGTTCTTTTCATGGAAATGTTGCTCACAGTATGGGAAGTCGTCATGGACGTAGCAAGATTCTCCCTTCGAGAAGGCCTTGGAGCATGTGTAGCATGAAAAACACTTGCGGTGCCACTGACCAGACAGTTGCTGGTCCTTGGACCAGATGGACTTCTGGCCAGTCGCAATCGGCAAATCGCACTTTCTGCAAGGACCTTCGCCAGGGTTATACTTCACAGGTTGGGCAGGCTTTTGAGGCGATCTGACAGAATTTTGGCTGCTTGCACTTAGCTTGGCAATTCCGTTGGTCAAATGCAGAACGCTATCGTCGTATTCTGTGTCCTCTTGTATCGTGGACATGTCATTCTCCTCCTGTGTATTGTAAACCTTGAACTCTGGAGACTGGATCTGGTTCAGTCTCTGGAGATCTTGTGCGTTGTATATAGAAGACCCAACGCTCTCGGTTTGTCTGGGATTGATAGATGGAATTTGTAGGTCCAGTCCATTGGAGGGAGTCAGCTCTTTACGCATTGACAACAGCTGGGCCAAAGAATCCTCGTTTGCGTCCTGGGACTCGTACCTGGCGTCAAACGCGTCGATCGACGAGTTTGCATCCTCAAACTCTTCTTCAGTGCTGGTCATGGTCGATTTGGAAATCGGAGTGTCGTTCGGATCCGCAAAGCTGCGCCTCATCACTGGCGTGGCCGCGGCTTCTGGGCTGCGGTCCTTTTCTGCAGAAGGTCTGTTTTCCGGCTCAGGTTCTGGCTCAGGTTCTGGCTCAGGCGCAGCACTTGTTCTCACGATCTTTGGGACCGCCAACTCCGGCACGTTACCAACAGGCCTGTTGTTGGATTTCAGCGACATTCCGGTGATCTCGGATGAATGAGACATATTCGACAACCCCGAGGTTCCCCTAAGGTGCCTGGACGGACTAACACTGTGGGTCGGGGAACGCGTCGACCGATCAGAGCGGTCGGGAAGCTTGGAAGCGTCGAGCAGAGAAGCGTTTCGGCTGCTTTCCACAGAGCTATCTCCGAGCTGGAATTTTGCGGAACCTGTTCTGTCAGGGGCGGAAAATGTAGGCCCCGAAGTGAAATTTCTAGTTTTAAGTTGAGACAATTTTGCATCTATAGGCAAAGAGTTGGAGCTGTTGCTGGTGCTTCTCTTTGTCATTTTCTGGTGAAGCAGGGGGTCTGAGCCACCAGTCTGACGCTGAGTGTTCAGACTTCCCGGGGCTGTGAAATTTCTGTGTGTTTTCAAATTCGGCGTAGATCTATTACTGGTGGGTTCAGGACGATAAACATCAAAGCCTGCCCGTTCCATGACCGATTTCACTCTTTTTTCCGTCGTGATAGGTGGAAACGCAGAGTGGAACCGCACCTGAGGATTTGTCGATCTCAGGAACTCCGGCAAACCTTTGAGGTCTGGCGGTTTGAGATCCTCGTAACTCATGGAAAAAACGATTACTGCAAGAAAAAAAAAAACACTGCGTCAAATAAATTTCAGCGAGTTCGCGACTAAGCAGGTTCAGGGCTTAGATCTAAAAGTTGGTTCTCGTGTAATTCCCCAAGTCTCCGCTGTATCCGGTAATACACCACATACGTGACAATCGTAGAAGACAGCACGGCGATCAAGAACCCCAAAATATCGGTCAGTTTGGTTTCAGCCTCTTTGGCCTCGAGAACTAGTTTTTTGAGTTGGGAGCCAGCAAAGAGCGTAAGGAACAGCTTGGGAGATGACGCAAACGTGGCTCCTGTGAATGTTTTCAGTTCCAGACTTGGAATCGAGGCCAGGGCCGCGTTCGACAGTGAGTAGGGTAGCGGACACAGACGAATCATGCACATGAGTCCGAAATTCTGCCAATATCCGGCATCCTCGTCATTGAGTCCAGAAACGACCATTCGTAATTTCTCGTTCGAGTCCATTAATCGCACTGCCGTCGGTCTCAAATAAACTCGGAAAAGCACAAACGACAGGCTCGACCCAAACACGTATGAAAATGTCAATAGGGGCCAGCCCTTGGTTCCGTACACCATCCCGAAAAAGAGAGACAGACTGGCAAACCCAATAAACGGAGGAAACGAGACCAGAAGCACGAGTGCAACCAGAACCAATGTTGCAATATGCGACTCTGCGCACTTGTTGGAAAGCAGGGCCACCTGCTCAAGGATTTGTCTGTAATAAATCAGAATAATGATATGTGACACCACGAAACACGCAGCCAGAATCAGCACGCCTATCCGTTGCCAGAGTGGTGCATTGCGATACCAATCTATAGTCTGACCCACCTTGGTCCGACCCCATTCGACTGCAGAGCTGAAAACGTCTGCAATAGCCATCTGTAAAGGTCAAGGAATAATAGACAAATTTTCAGTCGATCGACGCGCTTGGCTATATTTTCTCAGCCCCGGAAGAAATCAGTCTGGATGCGATCTCAACGACTCCGAATATGGCTCTTGTTGACAGTCTTGAGTCTGTGCGTTTTCTACGTCTCTTTCATTACCTATGAGCTTCACGCTCGCGATCCAGAGCTCAATGTCTTGGCATACGCTAAGTCGTCTATATCGAGCTATTTATCTTCCGGGATGATCAAGGAGTTATATTTTACAGATATACCCAAAGATCCCCTAGATGCACACGCGATCCGCATTCTTCTTCAGGCAGAAAACCGCAAATATACTGAGGATCGACAGCTCATCTTAAACAGTACTTTTGATAGCAACGTCTACGAGCCGATCTCCGTGGACCGACCGATCACACAAGTTTTCGAGCACTTTTCCCAGATCCTGCTAGCCAACAAGATGCTTTTCCCGCACCCTGAGCGCCAATACACGTTTAACGGCAAGCCCGTTATTTGGGAAACAGTATTTGAAGAGACTCCATATTCCGTGCTATCGGAAGATAGATTATTGGAATTTATGAACTTTGACAAGGAATTTTTAACGGATCTCACAACAAAACACAAACATATACTTGCTAGTCTACCACTGGACCCTGTAAACTACTATACGGGCTCTGGATATGTCATGATCGGAGGCGGCATGTACACTTGGTACACGTATCTAGCAATTATGTCTCTGCGAAAATCTGGCTCGAAACTTCCAGTCGAGATCATTCTCCCTAAAGAGGACGAGTATGAAGCGGTCTTGTGTGATGACATTTTCCCCAACCAACTAAACGCCAAATGCGTCAAATTAACTGACATTTTGGGCCAAAACACACTCGACACTCTAGGAGAACTAAAAGGCTACCAACTTAAGTCTTTTGCTATGATAGCCAGTTCTTTTGAAAATATGATGTATCTGGATTCGGACAACTTCCCAGTGGCCAATCCTGATTACCTTTTTGAATCGGACTTGTTCAAAAGGTTCAAGATGATCACCTGGCCTGATTTCTGGAGAAGGACCAGCTCTCCTCACCTATACAAGGTTGTGAATATCAATGTTGGAAATAAACAGGTTCGTCGTCTGAACGACTTCTACACTCCTCCTGAAAAGTATGTTCGTGACCTTGAAATGATCGAGGTGGAAGTCGAACAAAATTACCATGACCGTAAAGGAACTCTTCCAGAATGGACATCTGAGAGCGGACAGATATTGATCAACAAAACTGAGCATTTCAGCACCCTGCTACTCTCTCTATACTACAACTTCGATGGACCTGAGGGATATCATCCTTTGTTGTCCCAGGGAGGTGCTGGTGAAGGAGATAAGGAGACCTTATCGTTAGCTGCTCACGTTCTACGAAAACCAAGCTACCAAGTCTACAAAAAGCCCGAAAAGTTGTATGGCACGTTTGTGAAGAGCGCAAATTATTTTGTGGACTCGACAATTGTGCAATATGATCCAGTGGTCGACTATGAGGCCCTCAAAGAAGCCATCAAGAGGAACAATGTTAGCTTATCGGAACTCGGCGAATCATACGTTTACAGCTATATGCATACATTTGGACAGGTCCCCTTTGAGACACTACGCTCAAAGCCTTTGTTTTACCATATTCACAACCCCAAAATCAACCCTTTTGAATACATAGAAAAGGATCTGTTCACTGATCCTCATGACAAGGCCTTGAGGAATTATGGTCAAGACTTTTTGGAAATCGGGTACGACATTGAGCTGTGGATTTGGGAAACCATAATCGAGACATTGTGCACTCAACAGGTTCTGTTTGAAAGCTTCAAAGACAAAGACATGAATTTGGTGTGCAACAACGAAAGGGTGACAAATCGTCTGGAATATCTCAAAAAGACAGGGAAACAGATTGAAGACGCATATCGTCCAGCTGATCTCCCAATTCTGGAAGATAATACATTGGACGACTACGTCTTTGAGAGGTTCAGTCTGAATTTAGAGTATACCAATATAGAATAAATATTTATTAATGCTCTTTTATTAAATATGACAAAGTTATTGTTGCAACCTCTTGCAAACATCTATAGCTAAATGTCTGACCTCTAGATCACCAACATTTCTGAAGATATAGGCTAAAATGCCTTTCAGTTGGTGTTTCTGTGCAGCTTCGGCAACCAGCTTGTGATCAGGGAGATTCGCAAGATTCTGGAGTATATAAAATCCTCGTAGGAGTATATCGGTATCGAGCTGTTCATTTAGGATCATCATGAGCTGGTTTAAGAAGTTCTGTGATCTCGACAGAAGGGTGGCCACAAGTTCGTACTCACTGGAATTTGCGAATATGTTGAGAACTGCAATCTGGGATCTTGGGTCTTCCAAATCGAGCATTTGAACGAGAATATCAAAGTTCTTGCTTCCAGAAGAGCTGGGGTCCCAGTTGAAGAACTTTTCCATGCAAAGTGGGGTCGAGATCAGATTGGAGATCAATTCCAGTACCGATCGACGGATTTGCACATCAGAACAAAGCATCATGTTCCCTAAAGCTGGCCATCCCAATTTGGTGGTGAGAACTTTGACGTCCATGGAATCCACAGATGCAAGATTGATCAAAGCAATCAAGGAGTTGAACAACTCTGCACTACTAATCTCCAAGTCTGCCAATGGACTATTTGTTTCCGTCCCATTCAGTTCGATATCAAATTGGATCAAAATTTCCACCAAGAAGGGAACTGGTGTAACTATTTCGGTGCGTCCAAATAACAGATTCGGATCGTTACTTACCAAAATGTTAGCAAGGGAATCAATAGCCATGAGTCTTAATTCTTTGTTCGCTATTGGTTCCTTCACCAGGAGATTATTTTTGTAATCAATGTTGGACGATGAATTCACAAGATATGTGACGATCGTGTTGAGACCACCTTGCTGAACCAGTTTTGGACGACAAGAGCTTTCACAAGAAACATTATAGATGAGCTCAACAGCTCTTTCCTGAACTCGACTAGACACGGACTTCAAAGCAGTAATCTTTCCAATGATCCGGGAATTCACGAGGTACCGGATAAAACTAGACAACTGCTCTTTGTTCTCTGGCTCTGATTTCATGTTTTGCAGTTGACTCAGTTGGTCTTTTTTGACAACTTTTGTCAAATTTGTGAACACACTTACAACTCCATATGGCTCACTGTCCAAGTGTAGAGTCAGCTCTTCCATAGCAGACTTATTTTCCCTTAGATCGCGATAATACAAGGACAAATATGCCATGGCCTCGATGGACTCTGCAGGATGATTGGACAACGTGTCGCAGACTAAAGGCTCCAGATGGTCCAAAGCTAGAACTGGATGATCTTTCACAGCTTCCTTCTTAATACTGTTCCAGACTTTGAGCACCACGACGGCCCCACTGACATTTATTTTAGCATCATCATATTGCAGGGCCCGAATAAGTAGAACCAAGAACTGATCTGCAATGGGGCCTCTGCACAGTTCATCGACACATGCGGCTGAAAACAGTTTCAAGAGATCGAGGAATGTGGATGTCTGAAGCGAACCATTGACCAGGTTGTTGGTCTCGGCACTAATTTCGCGTATCAAAGATTCATTCTGCAGAAAAAGCTGGTGACAGATTGCTGGGGCAATTGTAAAACAATGCGTCAATGTCTTGAACACGCGACTGCCCAATAATTCGACCTCGTTTTCCAGAGCTTCAATTAGTAAGGCACGAAATGTGTGTGTATGTTTTGATTGGATGAGCAGTAGAATTGCCAAGCAAATCGACGCACACGGCTCATACTGGACGAAAGGCAACACGTAGGGAACCAGCTCAGAAGGGTCTGAAGTGCTTGTCGACAGCTCAGAATAGAGCTGTTTCAGCTTCGGGGCAATATCTTCGCATCCCTTTTGGTCGGGCTGGGCTGAAATGGATGCGGCTGAGGATTTCAAGACCCTCTTCCAAAAATTTAAATCCATAATAAAAATAAATTTTACCACCTGCATTCAGCTAGACTTTTTTTAGCCGTACGCCGCTAATTCCGCCTTATGGGACTTGTTATGGATGCATGAAACAATAAACTTTTCCCTCAAAGCGTAATTCTTTACCCCAAAGAGCAGTGCCAGGGTGCTGTGAAGTGTTGGCCAAGAATAAAAGGCGAGCACGGGGCCCTTAGTAGAGAAATTTTCATTATGTCTTCAGAGGAGCCTGCAAAAGTCGAGGACTCAGTACACGTGAACCAACCTTCCGTTTCACAAAAGAGCTATGGTGTGAGAAGAACAGAGGCCCTGAACAAGCAGTACTCGAGCTGGCTTGCCAAAGTCGCTGTCTTCTTTTCTATCTTCCTAATTGCGTATGCCTATGGCTTGGACGGGACCCTGAGAGGCACATACCAGCCGATGGCTACCTCCTCGTACTCTCAGCACTCTCTGCTCTCGACAGTCACTGTCGTGCGCTCGGTGGCTGCGTGTGTGGCCCAGCTGTTCTATGCCAGACTGTCTGATATCTTCGGAAGAGTGGAGCTGATCATCATAGCTATTGTGTTGTATGCTGTGGGAACCATCATCGAGTCGCAGGCCTATGACGTGACCAGATTTGCTGCTGGTGCCATTTTGTACCAGTTTGGCTACTCGGGAATCATCGTGCTCATCCAGATTGTTTCTGCTGACTTCTCCAATATGAACTGGAGGGTTTTGGCTTCTTTCGTGGCCGCCTTTCCCTTTATTATCAACACCTGGGTTTCTGGGGACATTGTAGATGCCTTGCTGGACGACCATTCATGGTCCTGGGGTATTGGGATGTGGGCCTTCATTTTCCCGCTATCCTGCATTCCTTTGATCTTGTGCTTCATCCACATGCACTATCTGGCCCACAAGAACGGCGACATCAAGCGACTTGAGGGAATGTCCGATTTCAAGCGTCATGGTTTCGTCAAGTTCTTTGTCGATACCTTTTTCTGGAAGATTGACCTGGTTGGTCTTCTGTCTGCTATGCTCGGTCTTGGACTGTTCCTAGCCCCATTCACTCTTGCTGGAGGTTTTCAAGCAGAGTGGAAGAAGGCCAAGATCATTGTTCCTCTGGTCTTGGGATTCCTGATGTTCCTGTTCTTTGCTTTCTGGGAGGTTAAATATGCCAAGCACCCAGTGTTCGACGCAAAGTACATGAAAGACAGAGCCATTTGGGGCGCTCTTTGGATTGCAGTTCTGATTGATGTCGTCTGGTACATGCAGGGAGACTTCTTGTACACGGTTATCGTTGTTGGCTTCAACCAATCGTCCGGATCTGCCACCAGAATTTACAGTCTGTACTCTTTCGTCTCCGTTATCACGGGAACCATTCTGGGATTTGTGATTGCGTACGTCAGACGTCTCAAGATGTTCATTATTTTTGGAATTTCCATGTGGTTCATCTCGATGGGCTTGATGGTCAAATACCGTGGAGGAGACAACGTGAGTGGACTCATTGGTGCACAATGTCTGTTTGGTTTCGGTGCTGGATTTTTCACATACGTGACACAGGCATCTATCCAGACACTGGCAGACCACGAGAATATGGCCTCCTTGCTGGCCTTGTACCTTTGTATGTACTACGTTGGCTCTGCTATTGGAGGAAGTGTTTCGGGAGCTATTTGGACACAAATGCTGCCAAAAGAGATCAACAAGAGAATCGCAGACGCAGATCTTGCAGCTCTTGCCTACTCCTCACCGTTCACTTTTATCGTCGACCATCCATGGGGAGACTCTGACAGAATGGCTCTGGTTGACAGTTACAAGTACATCCAGAAAATATTGGTTGTGGTCGGCCTCTGTTTCTGTATTCCACTGCTTGCAGCTGCATTCCTCTTGAGAGATCCAAAACTGGAGAGCGTGCAGTCGCTCAAGGACTCCCCTGATACCGAATCCGAGTCCGAATCCTAGTCGTGTGACATAATTACGCTTTTAAGACACTACTGTCAATTTCAGGCACGGCCCCAAAATATAAACACTTTAAACCACGTAGTTGAAAAAAATACAGAAACCACAAATATGAAGGCCTTCCTGTGTATAGTAGCCCTATGTATGGGTTATGCCAATGCCTTCTACCTTCCCGGAGTTGCTCCTACTCCTTACAAACAAGGGGACCGCATTCCCCTTTATGTGAATCACATAACCCCTTCAATCAACAAGGAAGATACCTCTGCAAAGACATACCTGTACTCCTATGATTACTACTTCCCTAGATTCCACTTTTGCCAGCCGCAAGACGGACCTCAAAAGCAGAGCGAATCGCTGGGATCCATTATCTTTGGAGACAGAATCTTCAACTCTCCTTTCGAGCTCAACATGCTCGAGAACAAGACTTGCCAGAGTCTTTGTTCCGCTACTTATTCTAAGTCTGACGCTAGATTTGTCAACAGAAACATCCGCGCAGGATTCAAGCACAATTGGATCATTGATGGACTTCCTGCTGCCAGAGAATTGCTCGATGAGCAGACTCAGACCACGTTTTACAGTTCGGGATTCCACATCGGCCATGTCGATGACGAAAACACCCCTCAATTGTTCAACCATTACAACATTGTGATCGAATACCACAAGAGAAACGATGACGAGTTTAGAGTTGTTGGTGTGGTTGTCAACCCGGCCTCTATTGAGCATGGATCTGAGATGAAGTGTGATGCCGAAAATCCTGCCCCAGTTATTTTGAGCCAAGACGGGGAGACCGGAGTCATATTCTCCTACTCAGTCTACTTCGTCGAGTCGACGACTATTTGGGCCACCAGATGGGACAAGTACCTCCACGTCTATGACCCTAAGATCCAGTGGTTCTCCTTGATCAACTTCTCTGTCATCGTGTTGTTCCTCTCTATCATTATGTCTCACATTCTTGTCAAAACTTTGCGCAGCGACATCGAAAAATACAACGAGATTAATCTGGATGACGACGTTCTCGACGAGATGGGCTGGAAGTTGGTTTATGGTGACGTTTTCAGAGCTCCTAAAAACCCAATGATTTTGTCTGTTTTGGTCGGATCGGGACTGCAGATCCTTTTGATGGCAGTCGCCACATGCGGATTTGCCCTGTTTGGACTTCTGTCTCCTTCAAACAGAGGGTCTTTAACTACGTTGATGTTCATTCTCTATGCGATCTTCGGCTCTATTGGATCATTTGCCTCGGCTTATGTCTACAAATTTTTCCAGGGAGAGGATTGGAAGACAAACATGATATTATCCCCACTGCTGGTTCCTGGGGCTCTATTTGCAACATTTGTTTTCTTCAATTTCTTCCTAATACTGGCCAATTCCTCGGGTGCTGTTCCTCTCGGAACCATGTTGGTGATCGTGCTCATTTGGTTTGTCATCAGCGTCCCACTATCCTGCATTGGATCCCTACTTGGTTTCAAGCGCCAGGTCGTCAAAATTCCTGTCAAAGTCAACCAGATTCCTAGACAGATCCCTCAGCAAGCTTGGTACTTGAAGACCCCTTACATGGCTCTCATTGCCGGTATTTTCCCATTCGGTGCAATTGCAATTGAAATGTACTTCATCTACAACTCCCTATGGTTCAACAGAATTTACTACATGTTTGGTTTCCTCTTCTTCTGTTTCCTGCTGATGCTGGTCACCACTCTTTTGGTGACTCTGTTGTTGACCTATTACACTTTGTGCAATGAAAACTATAAATGGCAATGGAGATCATTCTTCATTGGCGGTGGAATCTCCATCTACATTTTCATCCACGCAATCTTCCTGTCCAAGTTTAGTCTCGGAGGATTCACCTCTGTTGTTCTCTATATTGGCTACTCTTTTGTGATTTCTTGTGCAGTGGGTCTCTTGTGCGGCTCTGTTGGATTCCTTGGTGTCATGCTGTTTGTTCTGAACATCTACGGCCAGATCAAGGTTGATTAGAAAGGATGTTGGCATTATTTACTCTCTAATTTGAACTATCTCAATATTTAATTACGTAAGCCTCCACTTTTGTCCGGCCCCGACGAAAAAAATGTCAAGAAATTCCGAGGATTAAGTGCAAATGTCGGAAACTGGCAACGAGGTGGACGCTGTCCAATTGACAGTCAAGCTGCCGGATCCTATTGGTCAGATCGGGTTTCAAGTTGGACCTGGAGACACTGTTCAGGACATTGCTCAGACTATTAAAATCATTACTCCTACTCAGCACCATACCTGCTTTGTCTTGTGCTCTTTGGATGGTGAAAAACTTGACGATGAGGCTGTGATTGGGGATATTGCCGGCTCTGAAGGGCTGACGTTGATTTTGAAGCAAACTCCGTATACTGAAAAAAGCGCCAGAGAGCATCTACAAAAAGTTAGAGAGATCGCTTCGTTAGATCTTCCTTTATTCTATGGAACTTTGAATGATATTAATGGAGTTTCCGCTGGAGCTTCGACTTTTGATGAGCTTGATCTTGAGCCTCCTTCTGAGAAAACTGAGGAGGAAGAGGAGGAGCAGAAGAAGGATGAGAAGGAAGGCTCTGACGAGCCTGTTATTTCTGAGGATACCAAGAAGACCATTGTTGAGACTGTTGAGGAAATTCTTTCAGAGAAGGCTTCTCCGATTTCTGCAGGAAAACCAATTAAATTGGTTCCTGGACTCCGGTCTCTTCACGTTTCAGCATGGACCCCTCCTTCTCCACAACAGGTCTTGAAGGGAGACTTGTTGTATTTGCAATGTCAGACTTTGGAAGGAGAAACTTTCCAAATCACAGCCCATGTTACTGGATTCTTTGTCAATAATTCGTCTGTGTCAAAATTCGATGGTTCACCAAGAAAAGTGGTTTCTGCTAACGGAAAGCACCAAAGAATGTCAAAAGCACATTCTTTGCTGGTTTTGCTCAAGAGTCTGTCTCCTAAATTTGTGGAGCAGCTCGAAATTAATGCCAAAATTCTTTCTGAGCAGATTCACGACGTTTACACGTTACCAACTAACGCACTACTCAACAATCCATGGCTTGTGAAAGACATTACTGCTCAGTATCCAGATCTGGGCAGAACTCAAGAAAACTATCTTTCTGGGGGTCCTGATGGAGCAGATCTGTTCAAGGACTGGAACGATGAATATCAGGGAAGCAGAGAACTTCCGCGGACTTCTCTTGCTGAGCGGGTCGCTAGAGAGCGTTTGCTGAGCAAGATAGGGTTTGACTTCACGGTCCAGGCAGTCAAGGGTGCTATTTCTGTGGTCAACGGTGACGTTGCTCCTATGAACCCTACAGACGAGCCATCGCAGCACGTTTTTTTGAGAAATGGAATTTTCTATTCTCTTGGTGTAGACGCTGCTGGAGATTTCGAACACACTGGAAAGAACGAGGCTGCCAAAGTTGCCGCTGTTAAGGATCTGGAGGGAGTTAGATGTCTGAACAGACTCGACACTACTGACGTGTACCATCTTTCCACTACAGTTGTTGACTACTGTGGCCGTCGTGTGATCTGCCAGACTCCTGTTCCTGGTATATTCGACGAGCCGGTGGTCAGTGAGGAAGACCCGGTTTCCAGAGTGATCTACGGAGCATCTGAGGCTCGTACTCAGCTGAACGTGGATTCTAAGGTCAGCGAGAAATTCGCCCAGATTGCAGAGGCTTTCCATTTAAAGTCTCACAAGGCCTGGACTGTTGATGGATCCCAAGTCCAAGATGTGGTTACTTCTGTGGACACCAAGGGAATGAAGGGGACTGATGGAAGAGATTATATTATTGATCTTTACAGAACTACTCCTGTTGACATTGAATTCATCGAGAAGAACTTTACTGGAAAGGAAGACTCGTATCCACATCGGGAGACAGTACTGCGTCACGAGGCCGTTGAAGAATGGTGGAGACGTAAAGTGTCTGTGGCAGTGAAGCAGGAGACCGAGAAACTGGAGCAACAGTCTCAAGACAGCGACGAGAAGGCCACGATTGCTGTCGATACCTCCATGTTCACTTTGAACCCAGATGCGTTCTGTTTGAGTGCTGCTCCAACTCCAGAGCTAGCCGAGGAGCTGAAACAGGATGAGGACAGAGTCCGCGAGGTTTCCAAATTTGTGACTGAGATCCTGCTCACCGAAATGGTTGCCGAGCTTGAGTCTTCGGAGGCCTTCACTCCAATCGACGGTACCCATTTGACTTCGATCATGCACCGCCAGGGTGTCAATATGAGATATTTGGGAGCATTGGCTGAATTGGTCGAACGGAGAAAGCAGATAGTTAGTCAAGAGGAGAAGTCCAGACTCGAAGCTATTGAAGAGGCCGAAAAGGACCTGGCCAACAAGGAGGAGTCTGAAAAGACAGATGAAAAATCAGAGAACTCTAAGGAAGAGGTGGAGGCATCTAAACTTGATGCTACACCAGTGCAAAACGTTTTGGATGCTCTGCTTTCTGTGACTGTCCAGGAAATGATTGCCAGAGGTGTCAAACATGTGCTGAGATCCGCTTGCTCTTCTCTGCCTCTGTGCTATGTTCCCCATGTCGTGGCCCATGTTCACAACTGTTTGCTTGGCTACGATGTTTCTCTTGACATTGACGAGACTCTCAGTGAGATGTATGGACCTCTGGAGATTCTAAGTCAGTCTTCAGAGCAGATCAAGACCCTGGTTTCTAGAGAGGTGTTCATTAGATACAGATACACCCTCGCTTCTGAATGGAAGGTGCAGCCTCTTTATTTGGTGAAAGAAGTTGCCAGAAAGTTCGGTATTCAGTGGAAGAGCAAGAATTACGAAGGTGTTGGATACTCTCCAGAGGACGTTTTGGCTATTCTTCCAATAGTTCGGGACTCTATTTTTAGCTCGACTTGTGTTGACGAGATCTGGGAAGCAGGTCGTGCCAGAGTCAGCAAGGGTGAAGCCGGAGGAATCCAGCTGTTGAACGAAGCTATTGAGGTGTACGAGCAGGTCTATGGAGCCATTCATCCTGAAACTGCCAAGGGATATGGCCAGTTTGGCCAGATCTGTGTTGACCTCAAGATGGGAGTTCAAGCTTGTGAACTCACTCGCAAGTCTTTCAGAGTTCTCGAGAGAGTTAGCGGAATCGACTCCTACGACTCGGTTCTGGCGTTGGCCAGAATGGCACTCGTGGAGTCTTCACAAGGAAATTATCTCAATGCCATCAAACTCCATCGCAGAATCCTCAACTTTTGGAAGACGTACCATGGTGAAAGTCATATCAACGTCATTTCTGCTCTTTCCACAATTGCCATAATTCTGCAAAAAGTTCAGCTGCACTCTCAGGCTGTCGACATTTTTACCAGGGCTTTGGAACTTAGCGAAAAGTACGTTGGTGCTCAAAGTCAGATGTCAGGACTGCTGGCCTTCCAGCTGGGCCAGTCTTTGGTTGCTCTCAAGAAGTTTGTGGCTGCCCGCGAAGCATTGGAGAAGGCCTCTCTGATCTTCAAGTATAATCTGGGATCTGGCGATAGAACTACAATTGAAGCCATGAAATGGACTTCTCAGCTGAAGGAGTATATCTTGGTCATGCAGAAACAAGGCAAACAGCTTAAAACTCTAGAGTCCCAGATGGCCAAGTCTGCAAAGAAAACGAGCACCCCGACCGTTTCGAAAAAGAAGTCGATTTCTCCAAATCCAGAGATTGCTCAAAAGTCAGTGGACGAGATCATGAAGTTTATCGAGGGCGAGACTCCTAAAAAGAGCAAGAAGAAATCCAAGAAATAGATGCTTGTATATATTAAAGACATTGTTATACAATTACTCCTCAATATCGCCATGCTGCCAGCATCCGGCGCGGCTTCTCTTGGCCGAGACTTCCAGATCCAGAAGAATCTTTCTCTCAGTCGTCAACAACTTCTCAAAGTCCTGTAGCTCCTTCTTCACTATTCCAAGACCGTTCGAAACCAGCTCCTTGTTGATGGTCCAGGTAGGGTCGTCAGAGATGGCATCTGGGTCGCACAGCTCCAGATCCATTTCAATGCCGGGACTAGGATTGCTGAACACCTCCCTGGCCACCACCAGTCTGTCCAAAATCCAGTCCTCAAGGAGCAAAATGGCTTCCTTTCTGTAGTCGATAGGTTCTGCAGGAGGCAATTTGACCAGAGATAACTGACCGGTATGAGCTTGAGGCTTGAGAACGGATGTTCCAAAAATGGAAGGAAGCTCGCGGAGATCTGAAAACTTCACACTCTCAGAGTTTCCAAAGTCTATGTGACGGACAGTGTAGCTATTCTGTTGTCTGTCGACAGTCTGGACACTGGCTCTGTAAAACTTGCCATTTTCCGAGAATTTGGCAGCAACAAGTGCTCCAGCTTTAGGAGGCTGGGCCAGACTCTTGAAGCCCGCAGATGCTGCGTTGAAGTTTTTCATGAACTGGGTCACCTTTTCGTCGCTATCGCCAACAATACGGAAACTGATCGTGTCGGAGATGTCTGTGATCACCAGATTGTGGACTTTTTTGTTGATGCTCAGCTTTTCCATTTGCTGAACAGGAACCTCCTGTGGTTTGTAGTTTGCCCAGATACCGATTTTTTTGGATTTGGCCTCTTCTTCCGCATGCAAAAACTGCGACTCGAATTTGGTCTGCGCCAGAGATCTATCGTGACACTCGGCAAATCCCTGTTGTAACAATGAAGTCTGGAACGGCACACTGGACCCAGAAATATACAAGTTTCCAATGAAACCTCCAAACTTGTCGACATTATAAATGTCCAGCTGGACGTCTCTTTGGTACGCCTTTTTGTTTGCAAACTTGAGAGCCTTTTCCGCAAGCTCCTCGTTTCCTTTCATGCTGGCTAGACCTCCCAGAACAAACGTCATTTTGAGACCTTCGCGAGGCATCGAGATCTTGAATCTGTTCGAAGCAGTGATATGCTCAACAATACCCGGAATCTTGGTCCGGTTCTGGAAGGAGAACAGGTATGGTCTGGCTCTTGCAGCCGACTCTGAGGCGTCCACAACTCTTTCTGGAGCTGGAGCTTTGCCGTAGATCCCCTTCTTCATTTTTGTGGCCTGCGCTTCACTCTCGATCAACGAGTCCCAGTATTCGGGTCTATCATCTCCTCTGTGCTTCAGCACAGTTGCGTATCCGTTTGACACAACAATATCAGACAGATTTTTGCCGTCCTGGAAGAAGACACTCACCATGAGCCGCTCTTCAAGCTGTTCAGTCTTGGGCCGTATAGACTCGACAACAACACGCACGTGCTTTCCAATGGTCTTGGAACGCACGAATTCTCTGGCCGGAGCAACAAACACTGACAAGTCGGCATCTGACTGTCGTGGAGCACGCAAAGAAGCGAGTTGCACAGTTTTTTCTTGGTCATCTTTCAGTCTAATGACCAGGGTGTCGGCCGAAATCACTCTCGCAACAGTACCGTTGAAATTCTTGTCCAGATTCTCCTCTGCAGCTTGCTCGTTTTTCCACAAGTTCTTTCTAGCGTTGCGAGCAGATTTCTCAGACTTTCTGAGCTCAGCCATGCTGTTGGAACCCAGCAATATCGACTGCCAGTCTGCCACCTCTGCGAACCCATCCTCGAGCATTTTGGCACTGATATTTCCTGCAGGATGAATAATCTGGGCAACCGCAATTCCGTTCGACGACTCGCCAATCACACTAATCTTGACAGACCGCGCAAGAAGTCTGCTCTCAACATAGCTCTTGGCTTGCTCGCCAAATGGCTCAGCAGGCTGGTCAACAGACGCAGTTCTTGGACACTTTATACCTGCAATGAGAACAGGGAACACAGCGTGCTTGGCTTTGGACACCAAAACCCTCACCATGAGACGATCTCCACTGATAACTCTCTCGACAATGGCATCGAGAGGACCGGTTTTGGATTTTTCCTTTTGACTTGCAGTCAGCTCGTTGCCAACTTCAATCGCAATATTCTTGGTATTCCACATTCCGGTCTCGGCCTTGCGGGCCTTGGCCTCTATTTTCTGCAGTTTGGCAAGCTTCTCGTCGTCTGTGTCATCGAATCCAGCTCTCAACTTGACTGCACCCCTCTCCAGCAGATACTCGATCAACGAGGAGAAAATCGGACTGGAAAGGTCACCAAACTCCTTGTCGGACTGGTTCTTGTACAGGACCCAAAACTTGATCTCTTTGCCGACGAGCAGCGTTCTCAGCAGCTCTCTAGCCTCGAAAGCAAATTTATCTCCGGACGCTAGTCTAGGGGATTGCACATGACCCAAGGTCAGAAGTCGCTCAGCACCTGTCCCTTTGAGTGGAACAAGCACAACAGTGTCTGCAGAAAGAACGTTTTTGACTCGTGCACCAAATATCGTCGACATGATTGATATCAGCAGGAATTTTTCAGCACAACTTTCCACGGGGAACAAATCTAGGCTGTGCTACAAAATTCAAATACCAAGACTTTTGGTCAGCGAACTCAAAAGACTATCGTCGCGGTGCAGCCACGCTATCACTTCGGAGTCTGCAGTTTCAGACAGAAGTTTTTCAACGTGCTCGACCAGGATTTTTGTCTGGATAGGTTTGGATACAGGGTCCAGCTCTCTGGCAGCCAGAAGTAACCAGAGGATAGTCTTTCGCTGTCTAGTGTGTCCAAACGAGCTCGGGTTGGGACTTTTGAGCTTCATTGGGTTCTCGCTCTCATAGTATGACTCCTTGGATGGAGTTTGAGGACGCTGCTTGACTGTACCAAATAGGGAGTAGATATAGGCCATGCGTTCCATAATTATAGCTTTGGATGTACTCTCTAATAGTTGTGAGTCCAACAGCTTTGTGTACAACCGAAGAGATTCTGAAAAGTAGAGCTGGGAGGAATCCAGTGGGTTTTGCGCAGAATGGGCTGCAGATTGTCCCAAAACAGAAAATAGCTCGGCAATCAATAACAGCAGTCTTATGCTGTAGGTTTTCAGATTGCATCTCGAGGAATACGAGTAGAGCGAGGAATCCACGAGAGGATTGACCACCTCAGTGATAATTTTCATTGAAATTCCCGTAGAATTTGTGTTTGCTGGCGACTTGTCTAGTGGGTTCAGCTTATTGCTGGCCCCTATTATCAAAGAGATGATCATAAATTCTTGCAGCGATGCAAGATAGTTGTATGCCTTGTCGTTGAGGAAATCCTTCTTCAGCAGCTCGTAGGTCACATAAGAGCTTTTATAGTCGCGCAACATAAAGCTCCAATCCGCAAGTCGCCGGATCATCATTTCTGGAGAGTTCACAGTGTAGTAGCCATCTTTTTTATTGTAGGAGGACCCAGCAGATTCAGCACTAGGCTCTAATACTTTTTCGTTCTGGCCAAATGAGAAGAACGACTTTTTCGACCCCCCACCTCCCCATTTCTTGCCTGCATTGAACAGCCGTCCGGTAATACTTTTCCGTGGGACCACCAGTTCCTCGGTCCAAAGCCTTATTTTTTTTTCCATGAATGGTACAAGATGTTTGTACAGCAGATCCTGCACCTGTAAGCTGAGAATTTCGTGCACTTTTGCAGGAACAAAATGATTCACGAGCTCTGTCCTTTTCAAATCGTCACCTAGCTGAGTAAACAGGGGCCGCGAAACTCCAATTTTCTCTCCACTCAGCTCCATCGGCACTATCACACTTTTCACTCCCTTTTCTAGCTTCAATTCTTCCTGTAGACGCAATCCGCCTTGTAAATCTTTCTCTGGATCCACAATAATGAAAACCAGCTCCACCATTGTGCTCATGTCCAGCCAGTCAGGATAGTTGGCGTTCTTTCCAGATAAAATGTGCTGTTTCACCTCGTCCATAGAATCGGAGCCAGAAACGACAAACAGCTGCATGACTGGATGATTGAAAAACTCGAAGGATGAAATGGTCGTAGAAGATATAGTCTTGATCAAAAGATTCTGAAACATAGTATTGCGCGCAAGTTTGATCTTCTGTGGATCCTCTGTACTGGTTATTAGAGAATCCACCTCTTTAATATGATCATTCAGGAAAGGATCAAGTGTAGCCAAGTTGTACAACTCAGTGGCAGTGAACGACTGACTAAAAGAATCTGATGCACTCAAAAGACCACTGGCACCTAAACTGCGCCGTCTGGTTTCCAAATAGGCCTCCTGTTGTAGTAGTTGATCTACCACCGAGCTAACAAACCGCACCGTCACTTTGTGCGATGTTCCAGGAGCAGCGCCCAGTCCAGAGTCCTGTTCTATAGGACCACTCTCGAAGCAGCCAAGAAGCTCCAAAAAGCTGGAAAATCCAAGCTCTGCAGCGAATTCATTGGACCTCGACGTAGGCATAACACTGATCTTCGGACAGAAGTTCTGTACAATCAACTGTTTGCATACGAGACTCGGCACTCCAATCATTTCAAAGCCCATCAAATCGTAGACCTGCTCATTGTGTTTAGATATCGTCCCAAGGGCAGGGACATGCGGCTTTTCCGACATGCTCAACACCGTTAAATAATTATATATTTTCCTACTTTTTATTTCGACGCGACGATCGTCGTTACATTAATATACATGTTAGGAAGCTTTTGCGGCGTTCATGTTGTTCATGACCTGTTCTGGAGGAACCGCCTGCATCATGCGTCCCTCTCCCACACGGGACTGCATTGGTGCGGTCCGAGTTTTTCTGTTGGTTGCGTAGTACAATCCGGCTGCCGCTCCCGTGAGAAGCAGCATAGTTCCGACTGCGAGAGCCAAACCGACACCTGCAACCTGTCCCTTGGACAGGTGACTGGATCCTGATTTCTGTGGCTTTGAGGAACTGGTTGGTGTGCTGCTGGCGGTGCTGCTTGTACTGGTAGTGCTAGAGTTCGTTCTGGTAGCATAATTAATAGACTTGAAGCTTTTCACCACTCCTGTCACATTGGCGTTTGTAGAAGTGAAGTTTTGGCCAGCGATTACCAAAGGAGTCCAGGCAGATCCATTGTACGATGCCAAATTGGCGACTCCGAGGTCTGGCAGGTGGATACTTCCGGCTACCAAAAGAATTTGCTGGTTGAAGAAATTTGAGGATGAGTTCACGAGCTCAATATCGGTGAAGGTACTTGAGTTCAACTTGTCGCTCAAAGATTGGTAGCTGGTGCCGTTGATGTATCCGACGTAATTCGATCCCATAATCACGACAGGGTCGGATAATTTTGTTCCTGCAGTGACAAATTTTTGAACGGTTCCAGGCAGTGCGACAGAGCTCAAACGATCAACAGAGGCAACTTTCGAGGTGTTCAAATTGAGGGTTGCGAACGAGGAGTTTGAAAAACTTCCACTTGCCAGAATCTGCAGAGTGTCTAGATACTGAAGATGTGTCACGTCTCCCGAGACGGCATTGATTGGCTTGGTGAGGGTTTGATTTGATGGATTGTAGATGCACAGGTAATCGCAGTCATCTGAAGTGAAATTTCCTCCCAAAATAACATTCTTATTTTGAGGGTTGATGCTAATAGTGAGAATGCTTCCTGAGATTGATTCTCTCAAGAATGAGACAGATTTGGAGCTGGTATTGTATGTCAACAAGCCTGATCCAGAGCTTCCATTAACGGAAGCTTTTCCATCGAATCCAACATAGATAGCATCTTTGTAGCTGAAAAGGGTTCTGACTAGTGAATCATTATCGAAGTTGATATCAGGAAGTGATTTATTTGCCCAGACAAGATTCTGTCTTCCCTCACTCGAGGTGAAGTTTCCACCTAGAAGCAGAGACCCATTCAAGTACAATCCGGTGTAGACGAGTCCAGATTCAATAAGATCAAGACCAGATAGTGACTCATTGCCCAAGCGTGCGGCATCACGAGCTTCCACGTCGTATTTGACAACACTGCCCACAGCAAGACTCGTGTTATCTGTTTCGGCAGTGCTGGAAATATTGAACTGAGCTGTAGAAAACTTTGTCCATTCCTGATCAGAATAATCGTAGATAGACCAATTCCCACTTGAATCCATTGCTAGATACTGCGATGTGTTATAGTCAAACACCGTTGCGGAGAACAGTTGATCGAAAGAGGCGAGTTCATCATAAGTTCCGTTGTAAACTCCGACAGTCTCATTATTTGCAACCAAGACGAGATCGTCGTCCACAGAAAGAAGTTGAGAGACGGAGTCAATGTCATTGGAAATCTCATGAAACTCCATGCTATCTAGGTCAACTGCCACAAAGTTATCCCCATAATTAGATTCAAAGTCTCCAGCAATATAGAGCAACGAGTCGTTCAAATAAAGACCTGTAATTGTAGCATTTTCGGTCAAATTCTGGCCAACAAGGTCAATAGACGAATTTCCATATGGTCCATCAGAGTCTAGTGGATATTCGAACAATCCATTAAGATTCACCTTACTTGTCTCCACTTGACTCAAACTGACATACTCCATGTAAACCGACTCTGCCACAAAAGTGACTTCATCACTGTATAAGGCAGAATCCAAGGTGACTTGAAGATAAGGTTTGGAGTCAGAACTGACTTCCAAGTAATTGGAATAGATGATGTCGTACTTTTCCTCGTTGTTGGTTTGGTAAATTAACTGAGAGCTGAGAATTTCGTCTCCATTGTAAAGTGAGGCGTTGACAATTCCTCGCGTGTCGCAGGTGTTATCAGTCAGACATCCCGGGGTGTATAGGTAGACAGTATATTGTCCAGAGTATGTGACATTCAAGTTGTATTGGATTCCCTGTCCAGAAATGTCAGAGGCGGAAATGGTGGTCGTCAAGTATCCTTGAGCGCCAGACCATTCCACATTTCCGAGATTCGAGGTCTGTGAGTATTCCTGAATATCAGAACATGAGGGCTCATTGAGAGTATTGTTTGCGTAGACAATAGTACCATATTGGAATAATTGGACTCCTGCTAACCCAGCCTGTTCTCCATAGTAATCAAGCACTTGTATGGAAAGCTGTTCCACCTGTAGAGCGTTTGCAAACGCAAATTCTTGATAATTGGCTCCAAATCCTAACCAAGTCGACGACTCAGTCTGTGTAACATAAACTCCATCTTGAAGCTCGTCTTCGTTAGCATCTAAAGATGAAGTCAAATTGGAGTCGAGCACCAGAGGACACCATGCGTCACAGTAGCTGATTTCAAGGGTATCTGGATCAACATACGACAAATTCATGATTCCGTTTGAAGGCTGAGTGGTGACTCTAAACATTTTGACTCCGCTATCGCCCGGTAAGTTGTAGAGACGCAATTTTGATGGCTGAACAGATTCTGGTAGCACGGCAGACCAGGAACCTAGCTGGCTATTTGAAAGCTCCCATTGGCTTGAGTCGGAAGGACATATCACGGTCTGTGCTCCAGACCCATCGGAACTGGAGACGTCAGCAAATTTCATACTAATCAGCTGATCTGGGTCAGTGGTGGTTGCATTGCTAGAGTTGGAGCTTAGCAGCTGGGAATTGCCTATCGAATCGAACTGTCCACCGAATATTATGCTGTTGTTGTTGGTAGATATTATGGTGTTGACAAGACCATCGAATCCACCAAATGATGATGCCTGTAAAGTGCTGTTAGTCAAATTGTACACCACTACCCCAGACTCGTTGTCAAATGTGAGATCTCCACCGAAATAGACTAGATCGTCCTCAACTAGAACGCAAGACACATTTCCCTCGACCTGGTCCCAATTTCGCACTGGAGTGGAGTTCTTGCTGTCGATATTGTAAATAATGGGCTGACCGTCTAGTAGATAAATAAAAGAGTGCTGATCAAGAGCATACACATCAGATTGGTTTCCTGACATGATCTGGGCAATTGAGTCATTGGAAGAGCTCAAGGCCCATATACCATGGTCGCCTGATGTCAAGTTGTATTTAGAGACGTCAGAAAAATTGGAAAGAACGTCGAACTGTCCGTACATGAAAATGGGCTCCAGGATGGACGGTTGCAGCACCATGGAGCTGTCAAAAATAGTGGCACGGGCCAGCTGAACCCACGAGAGAAGAGCGAAGGCAGTAAGAGACATTGGCTTTGCGGTGAAAGACATTCCCTCGTCCAGGGCCTTTTTCTGATGATTTTTTACAGATTATCTGGAAGAAACTTGATGCAAAGTTTGTGTGTTTCCGGTTTGGGGAAAATGTCAACATGCAGAACATCTGCGCGTTTTCGGTATCACTGCTGGAAAACGAAATTAGCTTGAAAACAGCATTGTGGCGCAGTGGAAGCGCGCAGGGCTCATAACCCTGATGTCGATGGATCGAAACCATCCAATGCTATTATTTTTTTTCTTATCAGCTGAGCAATAAAAAGCACCACTGTTGCTCTTGCTGCCTCGCAGAACAGCCTTTCCCTGAAATTATACGATGCAGCAATTTTGCAAGATTCCTACGCCAAATCTGCACGCCCCACTTAGTCCCACGTACCTGCGGAAATTTTGTGGGGTGATATCGCTCAGCATATTAAACTTTCCGAGCCCCCCTCCCATCCTTTTACGCAATTATGAGACGTTGTTCTTTAGTGATATCCGATCCCCACGAGACCGTCGCTCCTGGAAACAGGCCATTAGTGGGCTCCTTGGTGTACTATCGCAAACGTAAAACGTGGGCGCCCATTTCTACAGAAGCTACCATAAGGAGCAATCTAATAACCCATAAGTCCAAATCTTGTCCGGACCTTTCCAGTTACAGGCCAAATAACGTCCTACCCTCTGCGTCCTCCTCTCTCGACGCAAATACGTTGTCCGATCTAGAGACCCTGCGTGGATCGAGTGTCACGCAGGTGGACACCTCTTTTGACCAATTGGAACATCGTGTCGAGCACCAGCGACGCCGCTCCTCCGGCTGGTCCACTGGAAGCGACGCTCCGTCCACGCCAGGCTCGGCAGACAGCACACGCAACAGCAAACACCAAAGACGGCTCACGTGCGCAGTGATCTTCACCGAACCCAAGGTTGTAGAGCTATAGCAAGGCTGTGCACCGTGGGCTCCATAATTTTTTTGCGGCGGTGCAGTGAAAATTGTTGTCGTACGCGTAATTTAAGCATGGAACCGAGGCCGCCATTGCTGGCCCGCAAGCGCACAGCGACTCACGCAAGCGACGACGAAATGGGCTTTGACGAGGACGTGTCCATGATATCGCGTCGTTCGACCTTCGACAATCGCAGAGTCAACTCCAGCACCTCCGATCTGGGTCCGTTTTCAAGCTCGTCTTACACCCCCTATTTCGACAGACCCGCCACCACCAGTTCGCCTGTGATGCAGCCAATTCGCGACGTCGAGCTGGACGACTCGTATCTCGCACAGAATACCACATTGGACACGATCCCGTCATCTCCGCCCATGATAGCACAGTCGCAGGCAACTCTTGTCGACAGTCCGCCTAGGATCGCACATTCCCTTCTGCACACCTCGTCGACCCTCGCAGCAGAACCCATTCGCAAAAGACAGCGTGTCGGGGCTGAGGCCGAAGAACTGGCCCTCGATAGGAACGGACGTGTGTATGGCGTGTTGCTCTCAGACTCCAATTTCCCAGACGGATACCGCCCCAGCTTGTACGACGACCCGACGTTCTTCGTGGTGGTCAACAGCGAGCAGTCGAGTCGGGCTGTTTCCGAGATCATCACCAGACTTTTCGACCAAGATGTGGATTACGTCAGCCGGACGTACAACCTGGAGCTGGAAGAGCTAGGGCTGAACTCGCTGCCCGAGCAGATCTCCGACTTTAAGGATCTGGTGCTGTATGGGCCGAACGGGATCATCCAGCCGCTTCTGCACATCCATGCCTCAAAGAACCAGCTTCGTTCTCTGACTCCCAAGATATTTGACATCAGTGGTCTCGAAGTGCTGTCGCTGCGGGAGAACAAAATTGCGCGAGTCCCAGGTCTGATCGAGAAGTCGCAAAACCTCAAGAGTCTCAATCTTTCCAACAACAAGATCAAATTCCTCCCGCACAACATTCTCAAGCTGGAGAACTTGCAGACATTGAGGATTCGTCCAAATCCGCTGATTGAGTGGTCGTCGAGCGAGAATGTGAGCAGAGTTAATTATGTCACTGCAAATGCCAAGCTGCAGTACGTGGGACGAGTTTACTGGACGTCGCGAAATAAGCAGGTGAGCAAAAGTGCTCTCAACGCTATCAAGCTGGCAAGAAACCTGTCGACGCTACAGGAGACCGAGTACTCTTCGATCAGCCCTGAGCAAACGCATCTTATGGAGAAACACAAATGGACGTCCACGCTCACAGAGCTGGCACTGCGCAAAATTTCCCAATACATGATATCACAGTCGGAGCTGCTGAACTGGAAGAACGCTGTGCCCGAGCGAGTGTACAAAGTGGCCGTGAAAGCCTTGATCCATGGGAATAATGGAGAAACGTGCGGCAATTGCGACCATGTATGCATCGAGAGTGTTGCCGAGCTCATGGAGTGGTGGGATTTCAAAGACGCAGTTGAGATTCCTATCAAGCGCAGGTTTTGCTCGAAACGGTGTGCGGTTCAGTACTGGTCGTCACTCGAGCTTCATATTCTGTAATTGTACAGTCATACCCAAATTCTAGCTGTGTTGTCTGCAGAACCACTCACCAAGTAGCACCGGATGCCACTTTCCAGTAGTTTGCGATTGGCCAGTTTGTCGTCTGTGTTGAGATCCTGCGAGAGAACCGGCGAAGCAAATTCAATCATGTTGACAAAGTTTTCGTGGCCTTTGAGTTGATCTGTGAGAAGGAGTTCTCCCTTCGATGCAAAGCTGCGCAAGTCCCATAATTTAATAGTCTTGTCGTCGGAACATGAGGCTAAATGGTAGCCATTGGGATGCATAGAAAAATGACGGATCCAGGAGCTATGAGCCTTGACCTGGTAAATTAACCGTGCCTTGGGGTTCGACGAGGGACACGGACGTTCTGGGTTGGTCATATCAGGCGGACTGATCAGCCAAATACGCAGCATACAGTCTCTGCCTCCACTGACGCAATATTTGTAGCCCAGGTCTGCATAAGTCTGGTCGTCATTGTCGGCAAACTGGTCCAGAAACTCGTTTGCCTCAAAGGGTAAGAAAATAGCATGCTCCACGACCTGATCGTGACCTAAACAGAGAGAAATACCCGCTCCAGTCGTAAAATGTGTGAGTCGAACTGATTGATCGTTGGAACAGCTCAAAATGTACTGTCCATTAGAACTCACATCAACTGCACGAACCCAGTCGGAATGACCCTTGACCGTACGCACACACCATCCCGATGTTATGTCCCACACCTTAATGGTCTTGTCCCGCGAACAGGTTACCAGTTGTGTCTGGTCGGCAGGATTGAAGCGAAGACCAGACACCAGATGATCGTGGCCCGTCAGCACTCTTACCACCTGTCCTGTTTTGTGATTCCAGAGCTTAACAAGCAGATCGGACGAGCACGACGCCAAAAGAACCATTTTCGAAGATTCTAGAGTAATCTCAGCACTCTGGAATGTGATTGAATTGATTGAGCGAGTATGGGCATTTCTGATCACACGTTCAGGTTCTGCCAGATCAAGAAGGTTCCAAAAGGCAATAGTCCCATCCTGAGACCCAGTGGCCATGAGAGGCTCGAACGGGTGAATACTGACACATGTAACAGACCCCTTGTGAAGTTTCAGTACATTCTTAACCCGACTAGGAATCCACTCCAATTTATCTCTTCGAATGTCCATTCCATTGGAAGACTCCAAAAGCTGCGAGTATTTCTCAACGAGATCCTTGTATTCTGAAATCTCCTTCTCAAGATCGTATATGCGCTTCTGCAGACGAATAACAGTTGCCCATTTCTTGTCCAGATAGTGACTGGGAATCGACGAGTTGTAATCATCTTGCACTCGCAATTTGGAGCAAACTTGTCCGATTATTGACGGATCTGCTATGTTCTGCTCCAGATACTGGACGACAGCCTTGTTCAGCTCAGATCGCTGCCGCTCGGTCAAGATCGTCGATTCCATCCCAAAACACTAATTGTATACACTACAAAAAATAATCTTCCGACGCGTCTATCGACGTGGTAGCACGATGCATATTTATTATATATCTATCAACATTCCAAGTTGTGTTTGTGTGTCGGCTCACTGATTGTATTTCCCTTCTCGTCCATAGTACAGTATCTTATTTCGGTGAACCACTCGTCCTCAAATATATCTTTCATTGTAGCTCTTTTGGCAGGATCCACCATCAACATGCGGGAGACAATTGGTCTAGAGGCATGTGGAAGCAATCTCATTAATCGATAAGGACCATGAATCTGTCTATGAGGTCTTGAGGATCCTGCGTGACGGCGCTCTGGCTTTTCAGCTTTGGTGTCCTTGTGTTCTTGAGGTGCTGTTTGGGCAACTTGTTTCTCCTGTCCAGACTCTGCAACTGAGGTTTCTAGTGGAGCAGATGCTAATTGAGGAGGATCGACTGCGACTTTGGAAGGATCTGGCAGCTGGCTGAAGTCAAAATTTTCTGGCATCCTGCATCCAGGCTCTGTCTCTCCGATATTCAGTTGAGCGATCTTGTCTCCCAAATTAATATTTCCACCTGGCTCCTGGGTGTTCTCCACCTTTTCTGCCACCTTGCCTTCCTCGACATTCTTTGCCTCGTCGGGTTCAAAGTCCTTTGGTTTCGCATCTTCAGCAGGCCGCTCCTGAGTAGCTGGCTCGCTGGCATTGCCTTTCGAGTTCTCATCATTCTGCTGCTGCTCCAGCAATTTTTTCTTGCGCTCCAACAGCAGCTGTTTGTGGTGTTTTGCACTTTCAACGTAGTCGTGGGGAACGTCATCCTCCTGACAGTAAAGTCCAAAGCTCGGGTCCTCCGGCTTTGGAGCTTTCCAAGGAAAACGTCTTAGGGTCATGCAGCAGTAAATAATGGCAATAGACCAAATATCCACCAGTTGAGGATCATAGCTCTCCGTCGAGGTGAGAACTTCCGGCGCGAGATACGGATCGGAACCCACAATGCCGTGAGCATGAACAATCTCGTCCTCGAACGGATACTTGAAAACCACAGCGGATCCGAAATCGATCAGCTTGAGAATTCCGTCAGTAGTGACCACACAGTTATCCAGCTTCAAATCGCGATGCGCAAGCCCAACAGAATGCAAGTATTGAACGCCCAGAGTTATTTGCTTGAGGAAACAATTGATCTCGGATCTTGTCATCTTACCTGCCATCACGACCCCAAAAAAGTCAATTGGAGCGTACTCCATGATCTCGAAGTATTGATTGTGCTCACTGATGATGTCTATCGTCTGAATAATATTAGGATGATGAAGCGTGCTTCCAATGCAGAACTCAGCTGTGCACTTTCTTGCGTATTCTTTGACGCTCTCGTTAGGTCTGCGTGGGACGAATTCCTTGACAGCAAAAGTGACGCCGTCACTCTCGCGAACCAGCAGCCGCACAGATCCTCCAGCTCCTGACCCTAGAACCTTACCAAGCTTTCCATATTTCTTCGTCAGAGACCCTTCGAGATCATCCCAGAACCGGGGATCTGGTCTCACAATCATGTTGTTATTGGCATCGTGGGTAAACGTAGGAGAGGCGAGCTCGGAATGCGATATCCGGGGAGACACGTCCTTCGAGTTGGCGTCATAGGTCCGATGGCCATGTAAAGAGGTGCTGGAACCACCCGCCTCATGTTTCTTAGAAGGACGGAAAAAACGCTTCAACTGGACCATCGAGGTATTTCGCTGGACGCCTCGACGTTCCAACTCATGTGGAGTCTGGTGGTAGTGGGCATGGTTGTGGTGCTCATCAGAGTGAAGCGACTCGTGCGATTCGTTTGAGGACGCTTTCCCCATACTAAGCCCAAAAAACGAGCGTCGGGAACTATTGGAATGAGTCATCATCACGGTACTGATTCCTGGAGAGATCGGACCCGTGTCCTTGTGATGATGGTCTTCGTGGTGTTTGTGTGCTAGATTGCCCAACGTTCCAAAGCGACTTGGCATTTTAACAAATGAGCATACGATTCAAATATGGTCTCCTCTTTGCCAACGCGAGCGTGCAAAAGCGCCTGTCGCTATATTTATTATTGACGTGCAGAAGTGTGGACTCCGTGATTTGCGCGCACGGCTAGACGATCTAAACAGAACAATCACGCCAGTAAGTTATTAGCAACTAGAGACCCAAACTTGTACAAGATTAAAAATTCTTTGCTCATATACACAGGTTCCATTTTTTTCCGTGCAAAACATCCTTGCACAGCGTGCACAACAACTATAGACAGAGGCCCAGCACCCCTACGTTGGCGCCCTTGGCCTCGAATCTGGCCAGATGCCTCTTCAGGCGCTCTCGCAGATCTGTCTCGTCTATCCTTTCAAACAGTGTTTGGTCCCCGTTCTCGATATCGATCACCATTTGTTTCCAGTCCACCAATCCGCGATCCAAACAGGTAGCCAGCACTTCCAGCCGGTCCAGAGCGTCCACGCCACCATCCCGCTGCAGCAGATGCGTGTCCACCACCAGCTCTCTATATTTGCGCAGCAGCTGTTGACGCAGACTGTGGCTGCTTGACACAGACGTCCCCACACGGAGCAGATCGCACACCAATCTCAGCTCCTGTTCTGACATCGAGAACGGATTGCTCCGCGCTATTTCCTCAGCCGCACGTCCTTGACGCATATTGTGCAGTTTTTCCTGTGCAGTGATACTCCTCCGATAATAGCTTTTCATGAACGAAGGGAACACGCAGGTAGAGGGCATAATTGCAGGGAACAGGTAGTAGAGGGGAAGTGAGAATTCTTCCAGCAGAGCGAACAATGCCGCAAAGAGGGGAAGCCGCGGCAGGTCTTTCCGGGTGCGCAGCATTGTCTGGAAGTCTGCTCTCGAGATCTTGATCTGCTCGCGTGTCAGATCCAGCTTTCCTGCATTTTTAAGACAGGCGACAGCAGTAGCCAGTTCGTCCACGATCTCGGGCACGTTGGCGCCCCGGAGCACGACTTTTTGGTCATTAGGATCGCCTGTCGCCTGAGACTGGGCACTGAGCCGGTTGGTCACCAGGTACAGATTTTTCCTGTACACGTTGGCTCGCAGGTGTTTGTGATTGGCCCATATGTTGGTCATTCCAGTCTTGAAAAACTGGATGTACACTTTAAAGAAACGATACCAGGAAGTCGCACCGAGAGCCATAGAGCTCGATCCCGGCTTCTCGGCAGTCACCAGGTCGCGGATGCTTTTTCTGGTGCGCAGCAGCTGGATTTGCGGTACACTGGTACCAAACGTTCGTGTAGACACAAGCCTCAACATTTTACCAGAATTTATTTTCTCCATACATTTTTTATAGAGCTAAAAAAAAGTGTAGCAACTTAAACAAACAAAGCAGCCTTATCTGTGGGGTCGCGGCCATACCAAATGTACCAGTCTTTGTATCGGACACTCATATGACTTTTGTCGTTCTCGCCCCTGGCCTGGATAGCCTGTTTGGCAGCGATGGCACTCTGAACATCAAAGTACTGGACTGCAAAACACAGCTTCCGCGACACTACTGGCAAGATCTCCACAATAGGGCCGAACTGGATGAAGTCGGAGCGAATCTGACTCAGCTCAAAGTCGTCTGAAAAGTTGAGAATTGGATCGGGATAGCTCGGTCTCTTCTTTTCGGTGCTGACATGGCTGTTGAGCTTGCTCTTGGCAAGCACAGGCTTCTTCAGCACAAGCACCCGTCGAGCATTCTCGGCCCCAGTCATCATCTCCAGCGCATCTTGGCTGTCTTTCTCCTGGTAGCACAAGAATTCCTCAGTATCCACGATCCCGCTGCGAGGAACCCAGGACGGATGCATGTGGTATCCGTTAACAATGAACATGCCAGTCGAGGCGAACTCCATGAACTTCAGGGCGTCCTCCTCTTTCTCAAAATACAGATGCAACAGCGTCTCGTCCCAGTCGATTGCCCGACCAGCAGTGTATGCGATTTCGGTCAGACTCGACTTGTCTAGGAGTCGCACTTTTTCCAGCGGGCCTCCATAGATCTGGCTCATGATGCTGGTCAGACTGGTGTTCCGATGAATGTTCGACAGCATGACCACTCGAGACTCGCGAACAACCGCCTCTAGAAGACCGTCTTTGGCTGCCTTGCGGTCCAGCTGGAACGTAGTGTTGACTATGTTCTCGTTCATCTTGAGCGCATTATCGGCTCCAACACCGCCCAATTTTTTGCCCAGGACCATCTGTTTCGAACCAGAGCCCCGGCTATCGGAAGGTATGTCGTCTGAGTTTCGAGAACCTTGGCGGATCTTGAGATTCGACTCCATGAGCCGCGAGAGCAGCGTTTCGTCTCGGTCGCTCTGTTCGCCGTATTGGCGCGAAGCCTGGCTCTGTCGGGAAGGATTGCTGCGGATGTCCCCCACCAACTTGCGATTCAAAACTTTTGACGACGACGAGAGCGAATAGTTCTTGGCGGTCTCGTAGTACCTCATCGAGTCTTTTTCGTCGTCGATCCGCATCAGCTCCTCGACCTCGGCGTCCTTGCTGACCACGACAGCGTTTTTGCTATCGCTGTGCAAAAGACTGCGCGCAAGTCGTCTGAATCCCATCTTCTCCTCGCGGCCGTTGTCTGCAGACCCCAACAGGGATGACAGCGATGGGAGTCTGGACTTGGACCCCCGCAGACTATTCCCTGTCTCGGTGGTGAGAGGATGAACAGCAGCAACGTCCTCGGTCAAGGAAATCTGGCGTAACATGGTGTTTTAGCAATGTGAGCAAATGTGAGCAATGGAAAAGCAATACTAGAGTCTCGGAACTATGTAAATCTAGCGGTAGTTGTGTAAATTCTCTAGAAGTTAAAAAAAATGTCCTTGATGTACTTTTTCGGGATCCCTGTGCCCTTTTTATTTATTTTATTGGGCGCATCATTTATTGTTCACCATCTAGCACCTCCCGCATAGCCATCGTCGCATACGTAGACACTCCTAGCTGCATTTGTATTATCATACCGACTTTGCACCCTTCCGACACAGATTTCTTAATCCGCTCGCTGCTCTTCCCCTGCAGAAGCTCCAGATCTGTGCTAACCAAAGAGTCGGTGTTGTCGTTATAGCGGCAGAACTCGTACTTCAGACCGTCCACACGCGCAAACACGTGGCGGTACGATCCTGCCAACGAAAACTCTCTCACTCTTCTCGCCATCTTGAAAGGATCTAGTCCATCTGGAGCCATTGTCTCGACATATTTTTGGCGCACCTCGCTTTGTTCTGGGTACTGCACGTCAAATCCGGGAGTTGGGAGCACGATATCATGGATCGTGTACTTTCTGCTGTCCACCTCTTCCTGAGTCACGCTCCGTGCACGAACATAGGTCTCCTGTTTGACGTCTTCCTCAAAATCTTCGTCCTTCTCGACTAATTCTGAGTCATCGATCACCAAATCGCCTGCTACCACCTGCATTCCAAACAGCTCGACTCTTGCAGATGCCACCTTGTTCCACACATAAGATTGATATGCATGTCCATACATGATCCGAAGGTTTCTTGGGATTCCCATAATGGCCTTGAAATAGCTGTTTGGGGAATATTCATTGTTGGAGTCTTTCTGCTCCCGTTGCAAACGACTCAGAATAGAATATTCTGCACTGCATCGTCTAGGCATTTTCTTGAGAGCCGCAACAGGATCCTTGGTCTCACTCCAGACCTTTCTGGCATCGACTGAGTCCGGAAGAACCACCTCTTGTTCACTCAAAATCAGCTCTCCTGCCTGTTTCCAGTCGTTCTGCAGCAAATATTTGCCAACCTCGTGAGTCGAAACAGAAAACGTTCCAAACCGTTGCATTCCAAAGTAATTGATAAACCCGTAGGTGTTCATAGATTCAAACACAGGGGCCATTTTCTCCTGCAAGACTGCAATGTCGTTGGTTCCATCTGGAAGAGCAACATCTTTCACCGTGATGATGAACTCGTTCCCCTTGAGATCCCCAAGCTTTAGTGGCTCATCTGAATACGAAAACCCTCCAATTTGAAATCCCCTCAAGGCTCTGTTTAAATTATTGATCCTCTCCACAGAAATACGCTCCAAAGAGATTTTCTGAACCGTAACTCCACGCCGATCTTTGGTTCCTGCATATTTCACCAACTTTGCAGGGATGTTCAGGAATTTCGCCAAAAGTCCTGCAACCTCCATCGTCTCCTTGTTTTCCTTGTATAAAACTGCATGCAGAAATTGCTTTCGCTCCCCCAAATTATGGTTGATCACTGTTCTGCGCTTGCTACTTTTCGTACTCAAAGTAATCTGAAACTGGTTGGATTCCAAAGTCAAAGTATCCAGTCTGTTTCTGAACACTTCACGCAACAGTCTGTGCAGATTTGTGCGTTCCTCTTTGCTCTCGAACGCCTTCTCCGTCACAAGCTTATCTCCAGTGCCAAAAAGCTCTAAAATTTTGTCCACCTCAGAGCTCCCAAGAACAGCATCGACTTTTGCTCTATCTTCCTCGGAAATCTCGAACTTCCCCTTCTTCTCTTTCTCAGTAACCTCTGGCTCGGTCTTCTGCTCCTCCGGAAACCCTAAGTCCTTCAAATGCACAACTTCTCCATCAAGACCGATCTCGTTCACCAAGAAATCAGTGTATCTCTGCTTCAACAGTCCGGTGACCCGATCAGATCCCTTGTACACATATCCGGTTATGCCCACGTCCCTCTCGCAGATTCCAGAATGGGCTCTCTGGCGCTCCAAATCTTCGAACTTCCGTTTGGTCTGCATCTGGATTTTTTTAGAATATTTTTTCTCAATTATTTTTCCATCAGACGCGTCTGCTAATTAATTCCATGGAAGGCTCGCAAAAAAGACAAACGCAGGCGACACAGCCCACGCAGCCCAGCGCGTGGGATGCTCCGGGGACCGATGTGCTTGCGCAGGAGCTGATCAGCAGCGGCGTGGTTTGTCGTCTTATCTGTACCACGAGTACAGATATCTGTCGAGAAAAAGGATATATCGACGTGATCCTCAAGACAGACACGTTCGACGATAAGCAGGATTGGGTATTTGGCAGAGCCGACAGCTGTGACTATCCTTTGAAGACCAGAAGCAACCGAATCAGCAACAAACACTTTAAGCTGTGGATGAGCACCAAAGGATCAAACCACGGCTCGCATAACAATCTCATGATCCAGGATACTGCAACCAACGGAACGTGGGTCAATGGTACCAAACTCATAAAGGGCACGAATTACATACTGACACAGGGAGACGAGATTAGCATTGGCATCGGAGTGGCTTCGGACGTGATCCGGTTCGTGGTGCACTTCCCCAAGATTGGCGCGCGCGACGAGACTCCTGAAGGTAACAGTAATAACTCGAGTACCGGGATTCACAGTGACTTTATTGTGCGCGACGAGATCGTTGGATCGGGGGCCTTTGCGACAGTGAAGAAGGCCATTGAGAGAGCCACTGGTGAGACGTATGCTGTGAAGATTATCAGCAAAAAGAAGGCACTAACTGGCGGAATGGACGGTGTCACACGCGAGCTAGAAATTCTCAAGAGGCTGGATCATCCTGGGGTTGTTCGACTCAAGGCTTCATATGAGGACACTGACAACTATTACTTGGTGATGGAATTTGTGTCTGGAGGAGATTTAATGGACTTTGTGGCATCGTATGGGTCTGTTGGGGAGGCTGCTGGCCGGGAAATAGCCAAACAGATTTTGCAGGCCATAGATTATGTGCACTCCAAGGGAATTTCGCATCGGGACCTTAAACCAGATAACATTCTAATTGCGCAGGACGATCCAGTGACAGTGAAAATAACCGATTTTGGTCTTGCAAAACGCCAGGGCGTCGCTAGCATCATGAAGACGTTTTGTGGGACGCTCGCGTATCTCGCCCCAGAAGTGATTACTGGGAAATATGGTGCCAAACTCGGTATCTCGAAAAAACGGTACATTGGAAAAGGACGCGTATTTGAGGACTCGTACTCAAACAAAGTGGATATGTGGTCGATCGGCTGTCTGGTATTTGTGATTTTAACTGCGCATCTACCGTTCAGTGGATCCACTCAAGAAACCCTGTTCAAAAACATCACCAACGGAAACTACCATGAGTCGCTGCTCAAGGAGAATGGCATTTCGCTGGAAGGACGCGATTTTGTCAACAGACTGCTGGAGACCGACGTGTCATTGCGTCTCGACGCCCGACAAGCACTCCACCATCCCTGGGTTCAGGATATTGCTGAGGCAAGCTCGCAGGTCAGTCTTTCGCAAAGCCAGTCGCACCAGCAACGACTATCGCAGTCTTTGAGCTTAAGACAGGAACAGCCCGCAGTCTTCAAAGTTCCTCAAGTTCCGAAGCCAAGTCAGCGCGTGCAAACTACTGACGTTGTCGATCTGATCGAAAGTATTCCTGGAATGAACGCGATCAAGTCGGAAGTGTCTTTGTCGCCGAAAGTTGTCCGTGGGGACGAAAACGTGCCACCAGGAACATTCCTGACATTAAAGTTGATTCCGTCTAATCGTTCAGAGGCCTACGACCCAGTGGTCTATGTGAAGCAGGGCCAGCCGTTTTTCTTCATTGGAAGGCTCGAGACGCTCAATCACACCATTTTTGACGAAAGAATCTCAAGAACACACGCAGTCATTACAAAAAAACGGCATCCAATCACAACTGCTTCGTCCATCTACGAATCGCCAGCCATGGGTCTGGAAGATATCTGGGTTCTGGACTACAGCACTAATGGATGCTCAGTGAACAATCAGAAGTTAAAGAAGGGCAACAAGACAAAGCTCTTCAATGGTGACATACTCTGTCTATTTATTGATAAGGAGCTAGGTGAAAAATTGGAATACAAAGTCATTGTCAACGACACTACGGGTCTTTTCAAAGGAGCTACAAGGGAGGAGAAAAAAGTGATAGTGGAACCGCAGAATGAGACGGATTTGAAATTGCCAGTGTCAAGGAAAAGAAAGCACCCAGACTCTTAGAGGCAAGACTTTTTATTAACGGAGGATTCGAAAAACCCAAACTTTCTTGTTTTATAGCAAATAATATAGAGAGGCACAAAGAAATCACATTAAAGCCAACCAAACCTACCCTTATGCAAGTCTAGCTTTGATAATCACACAGACTTAGCAAGACCAACTGCGTCCTTACCCAAGTCGTAAATCGAGTAGTATTTTCTAAGGAATGCGTCTCCAATGATGGCCATTGGTCCAATAGGAGCAGGCATATCCATTGGTGTGAATGCAGAAATACAGGATCCAGAGACTTCCAAAGTATAGTCATATGGAGTGATGGTGAAGTTGTAGCCGTCAAAGTTGAACGTGAGATCTGGCAACGAGCTTCTCGACTCGCAGTCGACAGTGTACTGTCCAGACCAAGACTTCTCGGCACCGATTTGAGCGTTCAAGATCTCAGCCAGTTGCGATGGCAGAGCAATCAGGGAAGTTCCGGTGTCAATAGCAGCACCGTGGTTCTCGAGAGGAGCATACTCGTCTCCAAGAGCGATACCGTTGAACTTCACCTCCCAGTAGGCCTTTCTTCTGACTGGAAGCCATGTAATGTCTCCAGTGAACTTTGACTCATCATATCCACCGAAAGTGGCCTCACCGCCGTCCGAGGAAGTGGCAGTGTCTCCAAGGTAGAATGCAAATTGAGGCGAGTCAAAAAGTCCGGTGTTGATAGCGTTGTAGATAGGCGGGACGATTTTGTCGACAGAGATGGTATCATAGGCAAGTCCAAGAATTCCATCAAACTTTCCAAAGGCAAACGCCAGACCTGGCTCGCTTGTAGCCTCGGCAAAGTCCTGCTTTGGAATCACCAGATCGCCCAGAGTCAGTGTGTCTTGAGAGACATAGCCCTCCAGGGATCCCGAACCATATTGGATCGCAAACTTAGTTCCATTCTTAGTGTAAGTGGACGATGAGTCATGATCGTACTTAGTGTGCAGGTAACAAGCAAGAGAGGAGCAATCGGTTCCTGGAACCCACAAATTGGAAGACCCAGTATCCAAAATCACCTTGAACGACTGACCAGGGGTTCCGAGTTGAATCTCAGTAAAGTACTGAGCATTGAGATAGTTAGTCAAAGGAGTATCGTGGCCAGTCTGAGCCTCGACCTCTTCCGCTTCCATCTCAATAAAAGGAAGATATCCCATCACGCCCGACGCAACCTTTTTGTTGAAAGTAGAAACATACTTTTGCTTCAAAGAAGTCAGGTAGTCTGCGTAGGTCACGTCTCCGTAAGTGTCAGAAGTTGGTTGCTTTTTGATAGATGCCTTGTGAACCTTTGCGTCAGCCATAGAGGACAGGCCCAAAGTAAGGGCAAGAGTGTAAAGAACTGGAACTGAAAGTTTCATATCGTATTATTTAAGTTGATTAAAAGAAAGATGGCCCAAAATGCAAATTAGATTCCCAATCTCTCTAGTAGTTTAATCGTTTCAGTATAAGAATCCTAACTTTTAAACCCCAAATTATTCCTCTTTGCCACCCGGGTACCAATAGGCGTGCGCAACCCAAAAATCTATTTTTTGCAACTGTCAATCCTTTTCGGGCTCATCACCCTTCCGAATTAGGCAGGTGGACATGCTCAAGATATCGAGCCGTAGCTTGTCATTTTCAGAGCATCATCAAATTGCTTTTTCCCCTTGTAGATTGTAGCATTGTACATATAATCATCAAGCAGAAAGTCTATAGGGGACAATGGCGTGTGCTCACTGAGCTTGCGTACATGTTGGGGCGACATGGGTATTTTCATGCTAGTAGCTGCATTGATCGGACTCTTAATTCTCATCATTTTGTTGTAGTCTTCTATGCTTATGCTTTCTCGTCCACTCGCTGTGGTCCCCATTTCTGCTGGTGAGACAACATGTGCAGGTCGCCTATAATCCCATTTGTACCACTGTATAAGGAGGGTAACGTCCAAAGCCACCGTTCCAATTGCTCCCAGGAGGTAGCTGAGCTCGGTAGCCCAAAACTCCTGCGACACTTTACCTCCGCTTAAAGATGCCTTGCATGTACACAGCGATAGGGAATAGCACAAGTTTCCAATCAATGCGCACATGATAAATTTGGGAGATATTCCCTTGGTAGTCTTGATCTTGTTGTTGGTCAATATTTGCGGAAACCGAGATCCAATGTACAGAAAAGTACAACACCATGCAAAGAAGGTTCCGACCTGATATGAATTGAGAGATAATAATGCATGAATTAGTTTTAGCAATGCAGAGTTGTTTGTTTTATCCTGATAACCGTGTATATTATCGATAGGAGCTGCGTGGGCTTTGCTGAACCCCATGATAAAACTGGAGCTCACCATCTTCGTGAAGCTGTTTGCCAATGAGAGCCCCTGTCGCGATTGGTCGGATATTGCAATCGGCGACGATATATGTTCGGAAGGCACGAAAGCCTGATTTGAGGCATCTGTATCGATTTCGTGAACCAAATGCTCGCCAGCGGCGTGCTTCAAAGCCGTGCGAGGTGTTGTGATATTCCCGAGTCTCTTTGCTCTCTTTCTGTGGAAAAAGCGCGATTCTGGGTTGTGGTAAAGTCGACTATAGTAGTAGAACTGGGCAGCCAGAACCACATCGATCATTAAATAGTATGAGCTGAGTATCGTTTGGAAAAGCATGGCATCGGTCATTAGACAGCTGACAAAGTTCAACATATCACCGGCAAACCAGCAACACAGAAAGCCTAATGACAGACCTTCGACCGATTTCTCAGAATAATTCTTGATCACCTGAGGGATCTGGGCAAACAGCCAGGCAGTAATCGACAGGTATCCTGAATATGCAGATATTGGTCTAAAAAATCGTATCACCTGCTTGCGCGACACGTCCAGATGGCACTCGCCAGTCAAAATGTAGATCAGGCGCACGATGAAGTCCAGTTGTTGACAATATTGATCTGAGGGCATCCCTGAAGGAGAATTTGCTGGCCCATTTATAAATGTAGGTGTGGGTAGTATTCGGGACATCGCATTCCCTATTTCAGTAAAATTTGATTACAAAAGATGTGACATTCCTACGATTGCCTTGTTTCACCTAAACTTTTTTTATGAGCTTGATTTTTCCGAGATCAGTTTCGTTTATAGTCGTAAAAATTATCTCCCCAAAAACAGAGCAGTCCTCTGATTTTTCCCCGGATTTTGGCTTTGGTGACTCGCACCTTCACGCTCTTACCAAAGACAGACTGTGAGATTGAGTACAACTGTTCCAGATTCGAGTTACGGGGCAGGAACAGTATGATTTTGGATGAATAACGCGAACAGGTCATCAGAAGCTGATCTAGTGGGAGCGGCATCAGTTGTTGTAGGTCGAAGACTTTCTGCCGCAGATATTCAGGGCCGCCCCAGGGTGGAGAGGCGAAAAGAATGTCAATTTTAAGATTTTGTAGATTCTCTTGTGTTCTGAGATATTCTGCTTCGTTCTCGAGTCTGTTAGTCTCCATTGTGTATCTCCAGTCACAGTGTACCAGTTCCAACGATTTGTTGGCCGCCTTCAATTGGTCTTGACTGAAATAAACGTAGATATTGTTAGCAGTGCATGCGAGATTGATTGAATTATAATCGACGCAAATGCACTTGTCAAATAGTCGGACAAACTGGATTGAGTTTCCTCCGCCTCCACAGAACAGATCCATCACCGTATGTGTATCAGGGTAGCAATGCTTTATAAACTTGGCCACATATATTGCTAAATCCTCAGCAGTTACACTGAACCAGAGCTCCCGAGTGAGTTTTATTCCATCATCAAACTTGCTGAAGAGACTGTATCTCCATTTCCAGTATTTGAGTATGTCTTCTGGGATCTTTTCTCGTCTGTCTAGAATCTCAGACTCCATATCTGCTACTGAAAAATAATCAAAGAAATATTTTTTCGACGCGTCGAATCCATGAGTCTAGGATACGTTCGGGGACCCATCTGTGGGGTTGAGAACTGCACCTCCAACTTGTGGAAGCGTATCGACGGAAGAAATGTGTGCTACTATGGACATGTCAACGAAAACGATGTGGAAATCGACGACGAGGAAGATCAACTGGACAAGCAAACCCAAGGAACATTCTCTAGAAGACTCCGAAACGTGGCAGGACTCACCGACACGCAAGCTAAGAAGCTCAGAAGCCAACAGCTACTGCAAGAGCAGCAACGTGATTATGCCCATGGATTCGAATTGCGAAAATTGTTGGTTCAGTGCCTGCAGATAATTTTGATGAGACAGGCAGAGACGATTGAATCGAAGCTCGGCCTTCCTCGCGGATACCAGCAGACAGTGAAGAGGTACTGGGCCCTCTATTTACTCAAGAAACATACCAAAAATAATGATGGAGTTATGGCCAGCCAAACGGCAGATTTTTCCAGCGTTCCGAGCGTATCGGATCTTTTGGTACTCTGCTACTTTGGTATTCTGCGTACCCGGGTCCCTGTGTACTTTAGCGACCTCTGGCATCTGGTCAGCAGTGGTGAGGTTCCCTTTTTGCGCGCTGAAAATGTGGTTCCCCTGGATCTGCGTCTCCGCGTTCCGGTGCATGCTCTGCGAGCCTTTCATGGCCCTGTAGGCGACAGGGTCGATCATTTCATCAAGATGGGGCGTCTAATGCGAGAATTGGGTATCCAGAAAGAGCTGGAGATAGAGCTAAATTGGCTTCCGCTGCTAACTAAAGTGGTCCTACGACTGCGACTGCCACTCGAGATCATCGCAATGGTGCACAAGCTGGTCACCGTGGGTGGCATTCGTCTTGTGCACTCAGATAAATCTGCGCAAAATCCTGAACTCCGATTGTGGGGACTGGTAATAGTCTCCGCAGATCGGTATTTTTCCGAAAACGGTGCCAAGTACGGTATCTGGAGTAATCTCTACAAGGGACGTACGGCATCGGCCCACGAGGCTGGTGTTCTTCGAAACCAGATAGTCAATAGGTCTAGCTTTGTTGACCTCGTGGCGTGGACAGAGCAGGAAACACAGAGCTATCTAAGCCACTTTGAAAAACAGCTGCTGCCAATAATTTCTAAAGATAACGTGGCTGAGGAAATGAGCAGCAAGTTTCACACCCAGCGAGTGATGACGAGCCGGTTGTTCAGCATCTTCGATCTTCCTGACGCCCCGCACTCGTCACAGGGAACAGGATTGAGCGAAGGATTAAGCGAGGCTTATGGTGCATATTCAAAAGAAAATACAACCAGCAAGTGCTACAGCCGGACAGAGCTGCACGAGGCAATAATAGGTGAGATTCGGGCACTGCACGGACTCAGGCTGGCGGCTGCACACCAGTATCTGAGCTGGGCCTATGAAATATCAGCCAACTTATCGAAAGCTTATCTATAATGCCCCATGCCAAGATTATTCGGGCACACTACCTTCGCCGTTCCACAACACATGAGAAAACAAATCCTAGGAAATAGTGCAGATTTTTACGGCACTAGCATTAACTTTCCCTAATTTTTTTCCAAAAAAATAGTCAAACAATACACCCTTACGCAGGAATCAATAGCCATGCATTATGTCAAAGAATTGTACAGTTTCTGCAAATACTACGCCTATATATTAATTTTTCCTCGCCAATAGACACATCTTTTTTGTAATATGGGTAAGGAATTCAAGTATGGGACAGCCTCTGGCGCACAGTCCCTGATTTCAGTCCACACTCAAGAGTATGCTCTCGAGATGCAAAAGTCACCTTTTGGAGCTGGAAACGGTCCAGTTGCACTGGAAGACGGACATCGTCTTAAGAAAGACCTTAAAGCTAGACACGTTACCATGATTGCCATTGGAGGAGCCTTGGGAACTGGTTTACTTATTGGTACCTCCTCGGCACTTGCTGGTGCCGGTCCTGGTAGTGTCTTGATCTCTTACTCTCTGGTTGGTCTTGTTGTTTACTTTGTCATGTGTGCTCTTGGAGAAATGGCCAGTTTCATTCCTCTTCCTGAAGGTTTTGCTGGTTACGCTAAAAGATACTGTGATGAGGCTTTGGGTTTTGCTGTCGGTATTGCTTATCTCTGCAAATATTTGATCGTCGCTCCAAACCAGCTGGTGGCTGGATCTTTGGTCATGCAGTTTTGGGTGTCTGAGGAGAAGGTCAATCCCGGTGTGTGGGTGGCCATTCTGCTTGTGGTGGTTGTCATTATCAACTACTTTGGTGTCAAGTTCTTTGGAGAGTTCGAGTTCTGGCTCTCCTCGCTCAAAGTGTTGACCGTTCTGGGTCTTATTATCTTGCTTCTGTGTATCATGCTTGGAGCCTCTCCGACCGGTGACAGAATCGGCTTCAGATACTGGCACAACCCTGGTGCGTTTGCTTCATACAGCGGAGTCGAACCAGAGTCTTTGTCTAAGTTTGTTGCTTTCTGGTCTGTCATGGTGACTGCTGTTTTCGCTTATTTGGGAACAGAATTGGTCGGTATCACTTTCGGTGAAGCAAAGAACCCAAGATACACCATCAAGAAGGCTATCAGATTGACCTTCTACCGTATTCTGGTCTTCTACATCTGTTCTGTGTTCCTGTTGGGCTGCTGCGTGGCCTACAATGACCCAGAGCTTTTGGCTGCCAAGTCTGCCTCCACCTCTGCTTCTGCCTCTCCGTTTGTCGTTGCCATCAAGAACGCCAACATTAATGGCTTGGACCACGTTGTGAACGCGTGTGTGTTGATCTTCATCTTCTCGGCTACCAACTCTGATCTCTACATTGCTACCAGAAACGTGTACGCATTGGCTGCCAACGGAATGTTCCCTAAATTTTTCTCCAAGACCAACAAGAACGGTGTGCCTGTGTACGCTCTGATCTTCTCGAGTGCGTTCTGTCTGCTCGCCTTCATGGTCTGCTCATCGTCCTCCTCCACAGTCTTCAACTACTTTGTGAACGTGGTGTCCATCTTCGGTCTGCTGACCTGGATCTCGATCTTGGTGACCTACCTCTACTTTGTGAGAGCTGTCAAAGCACAGGGCTACGACAGAAAGAAGTTTGTCTACTATGCTCCTCTGCAGCCATACGGTACCTGGTTTGCCTTGTTCTTCTGTGTCCTGATTTCTCTCACGAAATCGTTCACGGTTTTCATTGGA